>PVKA01003192.1:90298-113585 GCA_004027165.1 Ctenomys sociabilis
TAAGTTAGTTGAATGTCAATGGAGTGCCCACCTTTGACAGGTGTAGACAAAGGAAGGGGTGTAGAAAGAAAAAATCATGATGTGTGTGTATAGACAGTACAGTTGGGCTAGATAACGCTGTGCTTCTACATAATTCTATGAGAGGCAAGATCTGCACTAATGGTGGTTGGACAGGATATTATGTCGGCTTCTAGTACTACGGTCATCACTAGGAAAATAATTATTGAATTTTTGATATAATTCAGGTATAAAAAATAAGATAAGTAAGCAGCTACACTCTTAATCCACTGATAAGAGATATCTGCTAAAATAATATCTGTAAATATAATATCATGTATGCACCTTGTACAATACCAAAACATTATGAAAACAGTTTGCAATGTATTGATTTATCGAATCTGTATTGTTAAGGTGTCTTGAAACTGTCTGATTGACATTTGTAGTTCAATAAAATAAAAAATAAAAAAACATAATTCATTCTCAATATTTTTCTTTTCTTAAGTTTTTTGAATAGCATAGATCATAAATCTTTATACCTAGTACATATTTCCTAAAAATGGGGAAAATCTCTTACAGAATTACAGTTCACTTATGAATTTTATGTATTTTCATTGGTACAATATTTTATCTATCTCCATATTCCAAATGTTTTAGGCATGGTTAACACAGCACCTCAGTTAATAACCAGAAGCTGGCTCTAAATTACCCAGCAGAGACTGTCTGGATTTATTTCTAGTGTTACTGATTTGACTTTAAAAAGACATGCTAAACTCTCTTAAATTCTATCATCTATCTATCTATCTATCTATCTATCTATCTATCTATCTATCTATCTATCTATCTATCTATCTATCTCTGTCATCTTCCATCCATCTATCCTATCATATCTATATATTCTCTTCTTTTTCCTCCCTTCATTCACCTCCCTTTGCCTCTCTTCCCTCCTCCCATCTTTTGCAGGCTCGTTAACAACTTGAGAGTATCATAATAACTCTCTAAGAAATATGCACTAAGTTCTTCTACTGTGCTGAGAATTTCCTATATAGTATCTTTTATGAAAAACAACCTAACACAACACAACATGATATGAACAGTGGGATCCTTGGTATGGACAATGAGTTCCATGGTAAGAACCGTGGGCTCATTTTACAGGCAAGAAACATCATCCAGACAGGTAATAAGTGTGAAATGAAGGTGTTGGGAGGGCCGTGTTCACTCCAGAGGAGACTTTCCTTGTCTACTCCAGCTTATAACTTCAGGTATTTCTAGGCTTGTGGACACATGGGTCCTATTTCTGCTTCTGTCTTCACAAAGACTTCTGCTCTCCTGTGTCTGTCTCAAGTCTCCCCTTCTTTTCTTTTAGAAGGACACCTATAATTAGATTTGAGGCCCATCCAATATAATCCAGGATGATTTCATTTTAAGATTCTTAATTATATCTACAAAGACCTTTATTCCAAGTAAGGCCACATTCACAAGTTCCAGGCAGGTACCTATTTTGAGGGGCTCTTATTCAACACACTGCATGGTGTGTCTTAGTCCATTTTTCACTACTGAAGCAGAATACCAGAGATGATAATTGATGAGATTTGTGTGTCTGATGGTTCTGGAGGCTGAGAAGTCCAAAAGTACTTGGGGAGTGCTTTCATGGTATATTGTCCCATAGAGGAAGACCAAGAGTGGGCCACATTTGGTTTTGGTTTTGTAACAACCACTCTGTGATAAGTCACTCCCCCAGCAAAGGCACTGGTACATTCATGAATGCAGGGTCTGTAGGACATAATCACCTTTTATTAGGCCTCACCTTCCAACCTTCCTCTATTGAGGATGCAATTTCTAATATGCGAGCTATAGGGGAAACATTAAAACTATACCACAGATTATTCATTTATTTACTTATTCACCTGACAGTTTCTCTTCAAAAATAATATAGCAAGGAAATGTGGGAAGTATGAAGGAGAACTGGACTCAGATCCTGTCCTCAGGGGATACTATAGCTGACTGGAGAACAGTGAGTGCCATGGAAGAGGTAACTAGGGATGCAGGGCTATCTGAGTTCAGGTGGCTGGAGACATATCAGCATGGGTGGAATTCAGCCAGGACAGAGAGATATCTCATAGCAGATACATACTTTGAACTGCACACAAAACGCCAATAGGCTCTGGACTCTGGACATGTGGGGACGAGACAGTCCAACAAAAATATTAGTGTCAGGGAGGCTCAGAGGCAGGCAAAGACAGGTGCTTCTGGGTAGAGTTGCAAATGCTCAGGGTGTGGAGCACAGGGTTAGTGAAAGGTTGCAATGACAGCCAGGGTAGATAAGTGGTTTGGGGGCATAAATGGCAATCTTGAGTGGGTTTTAGTGAATGCAGATTATATGGCTTTTGAGCATGCATGTGCTATTATTAATAACTTCTATTTGCAAAGATAGTATAGGTGTATGCAAGAATTAAAATGGAGAGACTTAAAATGGAGAAGCTGATTCAGAGGCCATCAGTTTATCATGATTATCAGTAAAGAAAGTTGAGCTGAGTATGTATTTCAGGGAGAGACTGCAGAAGTAGAATCATAAGGATTTGGTAAAGAAAGAAAGCCAGAAAGATTAGAGGGCCAGAAGGGAGTGGTTGATAACGAGCCATTATGAGTTCAGATGAAGGGTGCTATGGTGTGGCTGTGAGCAGAAATAGGACCTGAAAGAGAGGCAGTAACCACAGGAAAGTGCCACTGGCTCATTGGGAACACCATGGACTAGCACTGTATTCTTGAAGCCTGGTTGACAGACCAGAGCTGGAGGCATGGGCTTGATTATCAGCATGGAATGATCCTTGAAGACAGAGGAAAAGGAGAACATCAACAGACAGAAAAGGAAAGGTTGTCCTCTGAGGGATCTGAGACAGAAGGAAGAAAAGGAGCCAGCAGAGGAGCAAGGAAGGACAAATGGAAGACAAGACACAGGAAAGTGCTGTCTGGGGAGCCAAAGGGCTGAGTGCAAAGGCAGCATGCTTCCTGTACACAAGCTGCAGAAAGTGGGTGGGGATGACAGCAGGAGAGCCTTGGAGGAGTCCAGACCAGTCGAGGTGTGAAGGGGTGGGGCGGGGCTGAGTGGAGAAGGGACACATGGACCACCCCCTTTAAGGTATGGAGAGCAGAAAGAGGACTAGCACAACAGTAATTAAGGGTTGTCTGAATTTTTTCCCCACACGGGGATTTATTTTTATTTCCAAATCACAAAACATCAGTGCTAGCTACATTTGGGTGATCAACAAGACAGAGCAAGTTCTTGGGAGGCATGTAGGGAATTAAACTACTAAGAGGCATCTTCTTTTATTCCATTTTGACACATTCACCTCTTTATCATTGTCACAACATTTTATCAAAATATACAAACAGCACAAATACTTTAAATTGTATAGTTACAACTCTAATTACCCATGATTGGCTACTGCAAATAACATGCAAGGGCCATTTATTTTGAATGACACCTAATGAGAGAATTGTCATCAAATCACCAGGAACAGATGATAAGGGATTTGCTCTCTTTCCCCCTGGAAGAGTCATACACTTCATTTCTTTTCTTGTCAGCATGTGAGGGTAGTACTGAATGACTGCACTAATATTGAAATCAACTGATAATACATGGACAGACAGGTTTTATTAGCAGGAGCAAAATAATACTATCTTTATTGGACTCGGAACTAATTTCTGTGTTGACAAGGCAACCATCATAGGTGTTCTAGTTGACCTTCCCTTTCTGTGACATGAACTCTGTCCTGTGAATTTCATGGCTAATCAGAATGAATTGATTTGAAAATCTTAAGTTACAAGCTAGGTTTATTGTGAAGAATACCATGAGAAATTATTTGAGGGCTTCCTCCCAGGACACTTACACATCCACAGATGTGTGCAGAAGAAAATAGGTTAGTGATAACTTTTTCTGTGGCTGAGTTGGATCCAGGTAATAGGCTGTTTCAGACTTGAGAAGTTCGTTCACTTTGTGCCTTGGTTTATCAAGTATTCCACTGATCAATAGTCGGTGTCCAAGGGAAGAGCTATAATTTGGAGAAGTGTTAAGGTTCAAGTTCTTCACTGTGGAGAGCCACTTTTCAAGTTAATAATTAGGGTTAGTACTGACCTAATTTCAAGGGTGCTTGTGAAAGATGAGATGAGCTGGAGGGCGTTGTCTTTAGTGAAGTAGAGTTGGTTTTTGCTACAGATTAAAAAAAGTCAGTGAGGAACTAAAAGGTCTCAGCCTTTATTGTTGAGTGTTTCTTTTCTTTCCCAACTTGAAAAAGGGGCCCAGGAAGTGTGGCCTGAACCAGTTCCCAGAAACAATGCAAATTCCTTCAAGTTTCTGGAGAGGGGGCCTTCAGGAGATGAGTCCTTCCATTCCCGGGTTCACAAAAGAGAAATTCCTAAACATGTTCTGGTCCATGCTGTTGATCAGCGCTCCATCAGCAAAAGACAGTCGGGGTTTCTCGTTCAGGAATTCCTTGTCAAAATTGCTACAGTCATATGGCGATTTCTTGGACAGAGTTTAAGGGGAAGAAAATGGGAAGAAAATCAGCCACTAAATCCATTATTTTAACATTAGTTACTTCATCTATAATCTGTGCATGACAAAGGTGGCATTTGCAGATTAAACAACTGGTCTGATACTTAGATTATCAATTCTTTTCTTGTCAGCATGTGAGGGTAGTACTGAATGACTGCACCAATATTGAAATCAACTGACAATACATGGACAGACAGGTTTATGTTGAACAGTTCTATGATCCCATCACCCATTTCTTACTAGTATGATTAAAATCACATAAAGGTTATACACTGCATACTTTCATTAGGATCTAATGCTCCTAGTTAAGAGCTCACATGAAGAACTGGCAATTTCAGAAAAAGCAGAGAGCCAAATTTACTCTTTCCTTTTATTCTGCACAGGACATGAGTGGGGGTGGGAGGAGAGGGAAGGGAGAAAAAGAAGGTGCACAGGGGGCTAAGTGTACATGGTCTTTTATCGACGTCCTTGTTATTGATGGCTTCTCTAACTATGTCCATTTTATTTTTACACCTCCCGAACTATGTTTCACAGAAAACAGAATGAAAGAAACTCTTTTCAGAGCACTGGGACATTGATTCTCATGACCAAAACACAGAGAGAGAGTGAGGGAGAAAGAGAGAAGTGGGGGTAGAAAAGAAAGAGAGGCACAGTGAAAACAAATATCTATCAATAAGTTCTCTTTCACATGATGTCTGTATTTGAGTTCTGGAAGATGAGACTAACCTTTTCAGAAAGGAAGTCACATAGCACAAGGTCAGACCTCACTACCAGAGGAAGTGTGGAGGACTGGTGAGGTTGGTGGTCAGTGAACCCGTGTGTAGACAGCTGCTCAGACCACGGGCCAGGGATATTCCTTTCTACTGGCAGAACTGATAATTGTCCCTTAAGGTAAGCTTAAAGTTGTGACTTTTATGTGCAAAGTATCAAGTGAATTTTAATCTGCTATGGAAAACTCAGGCATGATTCAAGATAAAACATGGCAAATTTTGTTTCATGAGAAACAAATGATTAGCCCTGTATTAGGTGTGAGTCTGTCACAACTAAACGGAGTGTAGGCTAAAGGCCAACCTGTTGAATATCTCTAATGTTTGGGAGGATGTTGAGAACAACTACTCAAACCTTGGAAACAAGGCACATTTGCATTTTTCATCTATTCATGATCACAGCCAACAACTGTGGCTGTTTTGTAGGGTGAAATCTTTATTATGATACTCATGAGCCCATACTCTTCTCAGCAAAATAACGGTACAGAACTTCCTAGCCAGGCAGTTGTCATATTTCAAGAAATTACCAGGAATTGTTGAAACTAGCAAATCTACCATTTTGCTTTACTGAAAGAAAAATACATTTTAGAGTGCAAAACAGGTAATGCAAAAATTAGCTTTTATTTTTAAATGCACAGTTCAAAGTTATCAAGTACATTATGTGTAATCAACTACCATTCATCTCTAGAACATTCTTCATCTAATTTGTCTGTATTTTTGTCTTCACTTTCCAGTGCCCCCTCTCTAGAAGAACCAGGTCTTTCTGCTCTTTCTGATGTAGGTTGGGCGTTGCTGCTAACATGTGTACATGTGGGAATTTACAGATCTGTTTTTTTCTGAATATTGATTTTCTTTTTCTTCTTTAAACTGAGGAGCCCTACTAGGGAATGTAGAGTGTGCACGTGCCATAGATGTCAAGTAAACCTGAACACATATGGAAAAAATGGCTCCAAATTCCTCATGTAAGATGCAGAATTAATGGACAATATGGGTCACCCAGACCCAAATATATGTGTGCTATATACAAAATCCCTTCTTACCTGATAGTCAGTCACCTACTGCTCACAAATACAAACCTGGCCTAAGTTCACCCAGCTGGTCGCTCTTCATTTGACTACAGAGGCTAGACTTTGCAGCAAGAAGTATAGAAACAGCTGGTGTTGAAAAAACACAACCTTGCGTAAGGATGGGGCTGGGGGAGGAGTCAGAGCTGGGGAGGAGCTAAGAGGAAGGGGCTTGCAGTGCCTGGGCAGGATACCGCCTGTGAGGCAGCCTGTGAGGAAGGGGAGAAGAGCTGAAAGTGAACGCCTCGCGGGTGGCCCTTACCACTTTTGGCCTGAAAGGTGGGTCAATCTCCTTTCTCTCAAGTTCTTCCCAGTTGATTTCCTGAAACAAAGGATGTTGGCGGATGTCTCCCCTCACTCCCAGCCTCTTTTCAGGTTCTCTTACGAAGAGCTGAAAGAAGCAGAGAGGGAATATCTTACTTTTCTAGTGCTGAGCCAGTGAGCACCAGGCGGTGGTTGTATTTCTGGTGCAGACACTTGTTCCTCCTCTAAACTACTTCTTCTACTTGGTTACCTGAAGATGACTCAGATCGAATTGGCCCTGAAGCTCCCCTGAATGAGCTTTTTTTTTGAGTATTCTCAAATCTGGGCTTTGATTAGCTTGCTCTTTTCCCTACACATGTTATATTTTAAATAGATGCAGCATGAGACCAGCTTCACTCTGTGTGATGTGTCAGATCTCTGGCAAGGTTATCAGAACCCCAAGCCAGTTTTGTCACCAGTATAGTGAGCCAAGTGCCCCTTCATGGGGTTAATTTGAAGATTAAATAAAATATCAACATGCACACACACACACACACACACACACACACACACAGCATATAAGGTATGATATAAAACATGGTGAATATGAAAATATTTTTATTATAGTAAAAGACACAGTGGCATCAACTGCCCTCACAATAGTCCCCCTTTGCTTTGCACGTATGGGTCCTCTCATACTTGTCACCTTCTGAAGCAGCACTGGAAATCCTCTTCCATGAATATCTTTAGTTTGTTGCACTGTTGTAACTACCTTGATCAGTAGCTGATTCAAAATGTTTATTTTTCACTATTATTATTATTATTGTTATTTTGAATTACTTATTTATTTGGTACAGGATCTTGCTGCACAGCTCAGACTCCTAGTGATCCTCCTATCTCAAGTCTCTCCAGTGATAAGATTATAAGCATGCACCACCATGCTCAATTTGGGTGGCTGGCTTGCTGCTGGGCTGGCACAACATGTGGTACTGGGGACTGAACCCAGGTCCTTTTGCTGGCCATGCAGGTGCTTAGACTGCCATGCTATCTCCCCAGCCCTTCACCATTATTTTGGCTTTGGGGAAAATTTAGAAGGTGCAAGGTGCCAGTCCTGGGGAATAAGGGGCATGAGGATATACCATGAAGTGTCTATGAGCCCACTTTCCTTTGGATGTGCCTGGCAGCAGAAGTCACTGTATTTTTAAACTATACTATTAGAGATCAGATCAGGAGTGACCTACCAAACTCAGGTGCTCAGAGGTGGGGCTGGAGTGTGGTGGACTATGCGGACCTTAAGCCTACTTGCTGTTAGAAAATGGGTTAGCTGGAGGCAGGCCATCTTTAGTTCTCTTTTTTAATTAATTAGTTGATTACTTTTTCCACTTTTCTTTCTGTCTCCTGGCTTCCTCTTCCAGGGCCTTCTACCATGTCATATCTTAGTTCCAGTCTGCTAAACATGAACCCAAACTTCTAGAAGTCCAATGCGCTATCCATTGCTCCACAGAGCCACCTGAACTCAAACTTCTAAATCATGGGTCAAACTAAGCCTTTCTTCCTTTAAGTTGTATCAGATATTGTGTCCTAGCAAGGATGAAGCGACCAAGACAGACACACACAGTGCCACATAGACAGGCATACACACATGCTTATGAATGCATATATGTGAACATAGGCACATACATGCAAACATGGATGTACTTAAACAGGCAAACATACATGCATGTATGTGGATATTCATACATGCTTGCACATACATTTGTGCACTATCTAACAGCACAGAGTAATTGCTTTTGGACTGACACTCAGTCGAGTATGCTGTCTTACAAAGGTGCCTTCCTATGACACAGTGCTGTGGGATTTGAGTGTAATATGAAGTAACCTCAGATACTAGCTTGGGACTCTGCTAGACATCTGTGTACAGAGATTCACTCTTTGTTTTCCCCCTTGTGGTACTGGTGATTGAACCTGGGGTGGATTCACACTGAGCTACATTTCTAGCCCCCTTTTAAAAATTTTGAGACAAAATTTTGCTAAGTCACTTAGTTGACCAGGGAGGGCTTGAACTTGTGATCCTCTTGACCCAGTTTTGAGAATCACTCTTGATTCCTGTCAACCTGCTAGACAAGTAATATTGAATTCAAAGTTCATCTCTTATACTCTCTGAACTGGTGTATATGCACTGTCCTCTTTTTTTCTCTCTTCAGTTTCTTTCCTCTAGGACATCAAAACAAACATCAGAAAGGCAGAACAGAAACTTTTCAAACTTTAATAAAACCTGTCAAGGGGCATTAAGAAACACAAGCATGTCAACATTAACCTAGAGAAGTTTCAGGTCCCCTGGGTGTCAGGAGCAGTTAATCTTGTTCCTACAGCAGCAGCTAGGTGTTTGTTCATAGAGCAATGGTTGTTATGTGAGTTTTCAGGAGGCCAAGGATCTGGAATCATGGGGAAAGCAGTGGTTGCCCCAGAGGTTCTGACAAGAATGTGACCACTATGTCCTGCTTTTACAGTCCTTAAAGGGAGCCACTTTGTGTTCTAAACACTGTTTTTCTCAAGTTATCTTAGTACTAGAAAACCTTCAGAGCTCTGCTCTACCAAAAATATTAAGTCCAAGCAAGACACTGTAGAAAGGTGGAGTTTTTTTTTTTTGTTGTTGGGAGGGGATAAAGTTGAAGAAGGTCTTTTAAAATCCAGTGCAAGTGTGACTACCTCATCGATCTGACTGGTGTATTCTCAGCGTTGGCCCAACTTCCTCTCACTCCCTTCTGCACGGCAGCCACTGAGGACTCTGTGTGAACCTGGGCTTCTGAAGCATCTTGTTATAAAATCTGTGTATAGTGTTGTCCAAGAGCTTTATTACCCACTGGCCTTGGGTAAATTTCTGAGTCTCAGTGTTTTTTAGTCAGCTTTCCATTATTGGAATAACATATCTCAGATTATCAGCTTAATAAAAAGAGAAGGCTTATTTCTATACATGGTGGGCTCCTGTCCTGTTTTTGCATCTCTAGGGGCTGGAACATCTTGTGAGGAGCATATGGCGTGGCAAAGCTGTTCATCTCATCATGACTGGGAAGCAAAAGGGGACAAAGAGCATGGGCTAGGGTCCTGCAACCCCTTTTTGGGGGCACTTGGCCCCACCTCTTATAGGTCCCTCAGCTTCCCAGCAGACAAAACTGGAGACTGAACCTTTGACACATGGGCCTTTTGGGGACATTTCTGACTAAGACTATAGCAGTTTTCATCTGGACAGTGGGAGCTGAGTAAAGGTTATCTCTGGGGCCCAGCATTCTGGGTCCCCAAGTCCCCAAGCGGACAGCAAGGATCTTTGTAGTGTGACACTAAGACATGCTCCTCTCCTGCCTGAACATTTCTCTTCATGGAATATAACACCTGCCATAATGATTTCCCACCCTCAAGAAGGTGCCCTTTCTTGGAGTCTAGTGACTGCTCCTTCTTCCCACCTGGAGCTCCTGCCCCGTCTCTCTGGGCCCCACTTATATCCTCCCTTCTCTGACTACTTCCACTGGCAGGGAGCTCTTTCTCTTGTTCAGGTCACTGTCATGGTCAAATGAGTGATTACCCACCATTCATTCTAACCAGTGTTCTTTGAGAATCAGGTATTGTGCAAGAGGCCTCAACAAGCTCATCTTGATCATATTTATTCATTTTGATAGTACATAATATGTATATATTTAAACATTTAAAAATCTCTCTCTGCACATTTCAAGTATACAGTACTATCTATAGTCCATGCTGTACAAAAGGTCATCAGAACTTATTCCTCTTATTTAATTGAAATTTTGTGCCCTTTTCCTAATTTTAAGAACAAGATTATTTATTCATTTATCTTTGTTTCTTTTATCATTTATTTCACTTTTCTCTTCTTTCCTTTACCCCTCCCCTCTTTTGTTTCCCTACCCATTTGAACATTTTCTTTTTATTTCATGCTATCTATTAAATGTTTTGGTCCTTATTTACACTTCCAGTTTCTCACACCAAAGAAGCGATGTGGTATTTACACATGTGTGTCTGATTTATTTCACTTAAAAGTATGGACTCAAAATGCATCCATTTTCCTAGAAATGTCTTGATCATACCCTTCTTTATGGCAGGGTAGGACTCCACGGTATGAAAAACCACACCTTCTTTATCGATTCACCAGCTGACGAGCACTTGGGTTATAGGAAGCAGGCATTGTATTCTTATTTTGTTGGGCAGTTAAGGCAATGGAATCCCAGTCTAGTTGTTACTTGCTCAGACCCTAAACGCAGCCAGCAGCGGTGCCTCAGTGGTGCATCGCCTCCTCCCACTCTGGTGGGAGTCTCTCTGCTGTGTTCCATAGAGGATCTTCCATTCCAGCAATTTGTATCTTAGATCTGTTTCTCCAAATCTGTCTGCTTTATTGGACAGTAAGGTTTGGAGGACAGACAGAAATTCTTCTTCTGTTTCTTACAGAATCTAGCATAGAGGTGTGTATAAAGTAGAAACTCAGTTAATGGTTGAACAAGTGAATATGCTCTTTCTACTTTACCTGCATCTTTTATCCTATCTCTGTCAGCCTCTTGTTTTCTGCATACAGAAAAGGCACTAAATTCCCAGGAAAAAAAAATATATATATATTTTCAGTAGGTTCAAAAATCAAGCTGGGCATAGTGGTGCATACCTGTATTCCCAGCAGGGAGGCTGAGAAAGCAGTATCCTTGCTGCTTAGGCTACGTTCGAGGCCAGCTTAGGCTATGTAGTGAGTTCAAGATCAACCTGAAGTACATAGTAGATCCTGCCTCAAAACACACAAGTGAATAAACAAACCAACCAAAAACCAATGACTTTCTAGATAGAAAAGCAGACTTATTATTTAAGAGTAGAGAGAATAGGTGACTTGATCTATGTCTCTTCCATAGAAACAATCACAACTGAGTTCTACCACTAAAAGACATTTCCAGGAAATAAGATTAGACAGCAGGTTTAAACTCAGCTGCTGCCCTTCTAGATATCTTCCTGAAAGAGTTAAAAACGTCATGCCACAGAGATATAGTATATACAACCCACTTTTATAGCAGCATAATTTATAATTGCTGAATCTTGGAAATAACTCAGACGCCCATCAACAGGTGAATGGATAAAGAAAAAGTGCTGTTTATCTGCAGTGAAGTACACTGTGCCATGGAGGACAGTCTTGAGTTATGTGTACATAATTGGATGCACCTTAAAACCATAGTTTTAAGTGAAATAAGTCAGACACACAAATTTAAGTACTACACTGTGTGAGAAATCCAAAAGGTAAGTAAGGAGCAAGATGGAGAATAGATCTGGGGAAGCAGGAAGAAAAGCTTCAAAGAGGAAGCAGAACAAGGGAAAGGGGAGAGGGATCAGACAGGGATTAAAAATTGAGAATGGAAGGAAAAAATGGAAATGAAGCTTTTGTAAATGGGAATGGGAAAGAGGTTAAAGGGAGGGGAGAGGAATGGGAACAAAGAAGATCTAAGATACATTATGTATCTCTATGATGAATGGTATAATTATGTCTGGCAAATATGTACTGATAAGAACATAGGTGAAAAGAGGGCCTGAACACCCCACGCATGGACCCTAAACTAGCCGATGCTATAATGAAGTGTTTCAGGGGATTAACATAGTAGTAATTACCCTTGCTAAGTGTTCATTATGGTAGGTTTTTACAGTAGATCATTTTTCAGCAAATGTATTTGTACCAAGAAAATCATAACAGAGTGTCTCCTGAGCTTGATATACTTAACTTTTGAGATTTAAAAAATATTTTAAAAAGTGGATTGAGTAATGAGAAGACAGTATGATACCAGCTCCAAAGTTCAATAGTCACTCTAGTTTTACACAATGGAGAAATCATTCTCTTTTCTGTCTGAAGCAAGGCGACCTGTCCATGTTCCTGAGGGTGATGGGTCCTGCAGAGGCCCAGCACAATGGCTTCATGACAGACACAACAAAGAGCTCAAATTCATGAAGAAAGACTTGCTTTTCTCCCCAAAAGTTGGCAGAAGAATTGTTGACATTCATAGGAAATAGAACACTCTTATACAAATGGCCAGGATATAGCTGGAGTTTGTTCACTTGACAACTGGGGCCACAAAGCAGTTCCTAGCTACAGAGGAGGACCCCTAGCAGCCTTGACAGCTTGTCCCTAAAATCCCCTCTCTCTCCTTGGACCCTTCTAAGATACACCTTTTTGTTAGAAGGAAGACAAATTACTGTTCAAGAGCATTAGTTTCCCATCCTTTTCAAACAAATGTACAGGACATCCTGGATGAATAACTGGGGAGGAAAAGTGTTTCTTGCGCATCGATCAGCTGGACAGAAGCATCCCAGCTGTGATTCTTTGTGGAGTTCAGTCTCTCCTGCTCGTGACTGTCCACTATGCTGCACTCACTATGTCCAAGAGGGCAAAAGGGGATGTGGTCTGGCACTGGTCCTGGCACAGATGCCATGAAATGGTGTCTTGCTTAGCTTTTCCAGAGGACTTCTGGCTTTCACTATATGATGTCAAGTCTAGAGGAAATTTTTGAGAAATGGTATTACTTTGGATTTTTTTGCACAGATGGGACCTAAGGATGTGGAGAGGGTTGGGTTGAAGTGGTGAAGCAGCTGATGGGTAGAAATAAAAGTGGAAACCAGTCTCAACCACAGCAAACTGTGTAGTGGAAACTAATTTTTATCAGCTTCATTGCTGGAAGATGTACATGACAAAAGAAATGCTCAGCTCTACTCTTCCAAGTGGCTTTAAAACTCTCTTCCCTACTAGTGCTTCTTCATCATTTATCCTTAATTATCTTGGATTCTGCTCTCCCCAATTTATTTCCTGTTGTCATGGAAAGTCTATCTACTGTCACTGATATTTTTGTAAATGCCTTCTTTTTGTATTTGCATGGCAGCTAACCTTACATTTAGTTTTGTTCTTAAGCTTTTCATTCTGAAAGAACAGATATACAGGACAATGAGAAACCAGTACAGAGAGGTCCTGTGTGCTTTGACCCCAGTCCCTCCCAGTGGTCACATTTCAGCTCAGTATCAGAGCCAGGAGCTGGGACTTGTGTGACTTGTGTTTCTATGGCATCTTGCCACATGCATGAAAAGATACAAACATTTCCATGACCACAATGATCTTTCCCTTTGCTGTCCTACCCCTCCTTTGCTCTAACTCCCCTAATCCCTGGCAACCACTAGCCTGGTTTCCATCTGTTCTACCATGATGTCCTTTCAATCATGTCACCTCTATGGACTCAGAGTACATGAGCCTTTGAAATAGGTTCTTTGCTCTTGAGATCCATCCAAGATTGGAGTATCAATATTTTGATATTGATATTGGTTTGGAGTATCAATATTTTGTCCCTTGCGATTGCTGATTGGATTTCTGTATACATAACTCTTCATCTTTTCACCTTCAACTGGAAGCAATCCTTCCCTCTTTTCCAGTCTTTCTCTTCTTTGAAATCATCTCTTGCAAATTCCTTCCACAATAACTTCTGGTGAGCTCTGTCTAGCCTCCTGCTTCATGCTCTGTGCTTTCCTCAAATCTTTTCAGATCTTGTGCTTGAGATAAGCTGAGAGGCATGCTAGGAAGGCTGATCTTTCCAGGGTATTGGCCAGCCCTGGGGTCCGGACCAGATGAAGGGCTTCCATTCTGGGACTTATCTGAAGACAGCCTCTGAATGTGAAAGTACCCTCAGCTCCAGCGTCCTTCATTGTTCTTTTCCAGTGTGTTTTTTTCTTTCACCCCAGCTTCTCGTGCTATGGATAGATTTATATCCTCTCATAATTCACAGATTGAAGCCCTAACCTTAGTATGAATGTGTATAAAGACGACAGAAAAGTAATTAAGTTTAAATGAAGTCATATGGGTGGAGTCCTTATCCAATAGGATTGGTTTCTTTAAGAAGAGAGATGGGTTTTTCTCTGCCTGTGTGTCTGTCTGTCTGTCTGACCATTTTCTTACACTTACATGGTAACATGAAGACACATAAAAAAGTGAACACCTCTAAGTCAGAGCGACAGCCCTCACCAGAACCTGTTTGAATTTGGTCTTGGACAGTGAGCTGTGACCTCCCGAAATGTTAGAAATATATATCTGTTATTCCAGTTGCTCAGCCTGTGGCATCCTGCCAGAGCAACCAGAGCCAGCAGGTACACTTTGTGGTGAGTCCTTCGCGGAGCCAAGTGCAAGGTCTGTGCAGCAATGGTGACAATGGTTGGCTTGCTTTCATATAAAATAAAACTTTACAAAGAAGTCTCACTACCTTATTTGTATTGCTGTCATCTTTCTTATTGGTTAATTTTGAAATGAGCTTTTATTTTATGTACATTTTGTTGTTATTAGAAGGGAATTTAATTGATCATTCAGGGAGTTTCCTAGTTTATTGTTTGTCTGACTCATAGGAAGTGAACCCAAGTGGAACAAGTTCAGGTTTTTAAACATCCACTTCCATTACCCTGGGGCTGGGCATCCTGTGAGGGCTTCTTTAACACCTCTCAGATTCAAGACCTTAATTCCCAGAGGCAGCTCTGGAGTTATCCCAACATTTCTAATACCTCAGACAAGTTGTCACTTGCACTGGAGATACAATTCCCTCTAAATTTAATTCCAAGTATGTTTTTAAGAGAGAAAAAAGGACAGGGTACTGGAAATATTTTTCAAACTTTTGTTTAAAACCCACTGATATCTGATGTTGGAGAATCTTATTCCCATTTTTAATATAGTGAGAGCAAGGCCAAAAATTATCTTCCTGAATTATAATTTTCAACCATCTTATATATGCAATCCTAGTATTCAAAACAAACCACTGGTACTCTTGGTCTACTTCTTGGTTGGTATTCAGGTTGCTGAGCTCTAGGTCTCATGGGTGGGTTTCTCTTATCCAGATGTTTTCTGGGACAGCACAGTAAATGTGGGAACTTATTATTCTTGCATATATTGGGAATAGTATGTTGGCCTAATTTATATTCATTTCACAACTTGTTGAACTATTACCACGTAGACCGTGTTTTATATCCTTAGAAAAGGAATACTGGGGCTTGGCAGAGAGTACTAATTCTTAATGATGGCTCTCAGGTGTTCCCAGTCTGCATCTGTTTGCCTTGGGAGTTTTCAGTTCAGTTAAGATATATCCTTCTTGTACTCCATGTATCAAAGAAATGCCCAGGAATGAGTTCTATGACTCATGAATGTCCTTATACATGGAGATGCAGGAGGCCCATTGAGCAGTAATAGTTTGTGGCTTGGAACTCTTTTTTTCTTGTATAAAATAATGCACTCCAGTTCACTCCTGCCCTGGTTGAAACATGAGATGAGATGTGTGACTTTTCATCTCACTTTCAAGTGCAAAACAAAGCTATTGTCCCTCTGCTATTATAAAACACTGTCTCAGAAAGTGTTTTATAACAGAAGAGGGACAATAGCTTTGTTTTGTTTAATTTTAAAGAAATTAAAACTACCTAGTCTAAGATACTAGTTGTCATATCAAGTTGATGTAAAAGCTCTGAGTCTGCCTCCTTTTCTTCTTGTTTGAGCAGCTGTTCATAGCATGAGATTCTGAAAGCCTCATCTCTGGCATCAACGCTGTACATGGATGCCTATCATAGCCTGGGCTACCATGGAGGGAGGTCTGACTTCTGTTTTGGTAGTGAATTCTGGGCATTGCTGCCAAGATGGTAACAACTGCTTGTCTTAGAGTTTATTACAGTGGAGGAGGCATCAGTATTTCCAGGGCACAACAGGTAGGCATGCAGGGTAGAGCTGGTCTACATGAATTTTAAATAGTACACAAGATAATATACTGTATAGGCAACAAACTGGGAAGAAAGTGATGCCCAACTTGTTTTGGTAGAGTACCTGTGCTAGGGCATGGAGTGACTAGCTTATATCTCAAAGGCTTCAGCAAAAAATGTCCTCCACATAAGTATTTCCAAAGAACCTACACAGTGCCCCACAAAAGTTTCAGTTTTAACATCTGCCAGGTTCAAGGAGCATGAAGTCACCCCAGCCATGTAAGAACCCTTTTCTCTTCTTATTCTTTTAGTCTCTCTTGGCTTCAGTCTGGCAGGTTGAAGAGTTGGGAAGGAAGAAGAGTTAGATTCAAGGCAGATTCAAGAGTAGGAAAAGAAGAAGCCTCTTGATCTGCAACAATACTAAGGTTGCTTCTCCAAAGATGAGCTATTAGGCTGGCCCTAAGGTTATAATTGTAAACTTACTTTCATACCCAGGATTCTAGGCCTCAGGTATAACACCTAGTGCGTATCTCATGTATATCCCGTTTTCAGCGCAAGGGATGTGTGTCTCATGATGTAAAAGTTAGAATCTAGAAACTCATGGAAATATTAAGCAGAAAAACCTAACCCTAATCATACAATGATATTCTTGGCTTCATTCCTTACCTTCACTAGGAGGTCCTTGGCTTCCTTCTCTAGCCATCGTGGGTAAAAGGGATTGTCCATGCGGATAGAGTGGAAAAGCTCTTCTTCATCTTGCCCATGGAAAGGTGATTGGCCAATCAGCATCTCATAGAGAAGAACACCGAAGGACCACCAGTCAACCGAATGGTTATATTTCTGACCCAGCAAGATCTGTGTGACCGAAAGGCAGACATAATGAATATGAAGATGGCAACAATGATGCTCAGAAATCATCAGTGGTGATGGGAATACAAGGTTTCAACCAAGGTCACACTGGAAACTGTGTGGACACACTGATGACTACATAGAAATGACTTCACAATGCCAAACTTTCTGAGTTTGAGCAAACACCTTAAAGTTTCAGTCTTTGCTTTTAAAGAAACAATTAAACCATGCTGCTAAGTTTTAAAAGAAACAATTAAACCATGCTGTTAAGTTTCATTTTCCCATGTCTTATATGAGGACTTGGGTGGCAAATATTGGACCTAAAGAAGCTGGTGTGTGACGTAAGTTTTCCATTGCCCCTCACAAGAACATCTAGACCAACCCAGACTTCTGTTGTCCTGAATCTTTGCATAAATCTCTGTAGGGCATCAGTCTCCACAGACACAATCTGAGCAAGTCCTACCCTTAAAGCTGAGATATGCACAGTTCAGGAGTCAAATTTATGACTACAGTTGTTCAAATCCAGAAATCAGAGATGTAGCTACCAAGCAGGCTCTAGGAAGAACTGCTTGCCTTCTCTGGTAGGGAACACCCGATGTCTGAAATCCTACCTGACTTTCTACAAAATTTCTAACCTTTCACCAATTCATATTTCTGGAAAAGATTGGAGGGTTGGTGTATTGACCTTCAGCAACTTCTTCGCTTACTGTTGGAAGGTAGAGTGCACGTGCCACACCACAGATAATCTTAGTTCAGTTGTGCCCAGAGAGAGGCCACGTTCACACAAAATTCCCAAAATGTGCCACAAGGGGGAGCCAAAGAATTCCCTGCAAGCAATGCATCTTTGTAAATCTCTTAGATTTGGCAGAACAAATAAAATTTGGAGGACAGGAGACAGCTATGGTGGAAATTAAACCTTTGAGGCTAGGGTCTGCTCATAAAAATCTCATTCTTACACTAGGAGGAAAATGTAAAGGGCAGGTTCATACACAGGACAGAATGCCAGCCAGAGGAGCTCTAATATGTGAGAGTCGTTTTCAGATATAGTGCCTTTATTTAGAACGATTCCCTCAACTGGTGCTATTATCCTCAGATGAGGATGACTGGGCCCAGGGGCATATGTTTCTTGCTTCAGGTTTGCTATTGGGTTTGAAAGCTCTACAGTGATTACAGTCTTTGGAGATTTTGCTGTGTGATATGCCCTTTATCTTAGGAAGCCATCTCCAGGCCTCTGCCTCACATGCATGCTGTTCACCTGAGGTAAGGCGAGAGTGGTGAACATCCCAGGACTGACTCTAAAGGCAGCCCTATCTGCTTACCATGACCTCTTCTTTTGTCTCCTTCTTTTCCTTCTCCATCTTTACCCTAAGAATTTTGAGGCACAACCTCTAAAGCACAGCTCTCGACTGGAGAAGCCCAGAAAAACACCAACAGTGGCCTTGCCACTCAGTCCCTTCTTTTTCCTTGCTGTGGTCTGCACCTGCAGCTCCTATAGTCTGTGGAGGGGATGCTTAAGGTCTGCAGTCATGCACTGGTCTGCATCGGCACATTTTGGGGCAAGTGCTGCTCTAACACAAAGTGACCAGTTAGCCAGGACCTATATTGAGTTGGTTTCCTTCTGACCTGGGCTTTTCTCAAGAACAGTGTTTAAGAAATTTCACTTGGAGTATCTGTGCTGCTAGTCTGCAGCAGTGAGCTGTATGCTTCTCAGTGTAACTGTGTCCTCTGTCAATGTAAGCTGATCTTCAAAGCACACGTTATAGTCGTTATAGTCACTCCTCACTCCTGCAGCAGGACACAGCAGGCAGAGTGCATCTCTGGGGAGGAGCATTGGTTCTCAGATGACTTGGGCTGCAGGAAGCACAGTCTGTCTTTCAGGGTGCTCTGAAATGCATTTATTCTGTGATATGAGTTCTCCTGAGAGGAGAGATATGTCTGCCAGGTGGGCTCCACGGTCTTTGTCTCGGCTATTTTGTGCTCCTGTGTCTTTAACTCCATGTCTTACTTAGGTGGCTTGCTGAGGGGGTCTTCTCTGAGAAGAGAAAATACTATATATTTATAGAATTAAGTACTATAATGGGGAGAAATAAAAGAAAGACACAGCGGCAGACCAAAGCAGAGGGTGTTGAGGCCCTCCTTCAGGAGAGATGGTTCTGAGTCTGCAGTGAGGACAGCTGTCCTGCAATGGTGCTTCGCTTCTGGGGGGGGGGAGCAGTGGGCAAAGGAGTGACATTAGGGGGGAACTTCAATGGTAAAGGACATGGAGGTGGGGACTTGAAAATGGAAGGATTTTTATAGGAAGAGAAGAAGAGGTTGGAGAAATTATTTCATAATAGAGTCCCAGAGTGACGAGCCCAGTGGAGGTTTGACACAGGCTGGGCCACGTGCCCATCTGGCCTCTACTCAGCACACAGGGCAGGGAAGGCCACTTTGAGCCTTTGGGAGGAGTCAGACATAGAGCAGGAGAATCTTGGCCTCTAGCACATCAGACAACTGAATATACTTGTTCTACAGCAGCACCAAAGCAGAAAAAACAGCCCTCTCTTATAAGCCAGGGGGCTTTCTAGGGAGACAGTGATGGCATGTGGGGGAGACCACGGGCCAGGGGAACAGATGTGTCAAGGTGGAGATGCACAGAATGGCCCAGCCAGGGCAGGTGCACACTTCCATATGACTGAGCCTATTAGTGGGGACCTAGGGTCAGGAACTTGGCCTATACCTATTTGGTAATGAAGACTTCCTAAATATTCAAAACACTGGAGTGACAGGTTTGCACTTTTCACCAGCAAGTCTGAAAATTTGGTAGATAACCTCTAAAGAGGTGGATACAACTGGGGGTGACTGTGCTATTCCACGAGACAAGAGAATTAGACTGTATTTATATTAATTAGAACAACTCAAGTGAAAAACGTATTATTTTCACCAATAGGTGCTGTACAAGTGACATGATACCCTCATTTTTTTTTTTTTTTGTATTTTAGGACAGGGTCTACAGGGTCTACAGGGTCTACAGGTCTCACGGCATAGATCAGACTTGTAGTGATCCTCCTGTTACAGCATCTCAGGTCCTGGATTTACAAGCTTGCACCCCCACGCCCAGTCCCAGCACGGCAGGCCCGGAGATCAAACCCCGAACCCCTGGCCCCAGTGTCTACCTAAGCCAGTTCTTTAATCTGCTGAGCTATTTGGCCAGCCTGATTACCCTCATTTAGAAAGAAAAGCAGCATTCTAGAGGGAAGGATGAGAAACCCCATCATAGAAACAGCTTTCTGGTCACCTGCTGGTGCATTATTTCCCATGCATCCTAAAGTGTGTTGCCATTCTAGGCTGTGTTTTCACTAAACAATATGACAAGTAATTAAGAAGTTATCTGTAATGTGGCTTGGATTGCAGGTAATATGGCAAAGATAATGCAAACGTAACATTTGGCGTAAAGATAATACTAAAACAAATAATGCAAACATAGGCAGAACCTGAGGCAATAGTATCACTGATGTCTCTCCTTGTAGAAGCTCTTTGCCAGTCACATAAGAAAACTAAAAACAGTGAAGATCTCATTAGTTATAGTTTATCCAACAAGAGGTTGGCTTAAAGTAACTGATTGTGTCAAAAACATTGCTTTGAATTATATACCAAATCCACACTTTTGAGTGGTGAGCCTTGTTTAATTGCATATATTAGAGATTTTTCATATCATATTTCTGTGAAGTATCTTTTCCAGTTATGATAGCCATGAGAACCAAATCCTGGGATAAATACATCAGGTTTTTTAAGGCTTACAAAGATTTCATTCAATCTCATTACTCTAATAAAGCATAAATATGTCTGTGCTCCTAATATTGGGGGTGCCTGTTTAATGAGGGAATACGACCAAAAGTTTAAAAGTGTGTAAGTAGTTGTGTGGTGATGATTGGGGATGGAGGGAAGTCATGTGACATGTCTCAGGCTAGGTCAGCTGACATAAGCATGGAAAGAACTGGAGAGTTTTTTTGCTTTTTTTTTGTACTTTTAGTCTATAGGGTCTACAGAGTCTACAGGGTCTCACTATGTAGATCGGACTCATAGTGATCCACCTATGTTCAGCCTCCCAAGAGCTGAGATTACAACCACACACCACCACTCCCAGTCTCAGCATGCCCTGGGGGCAGGGCTGGCATGAGAGTCCAGGGATCGAACCCTAGCCACTGCATTTGCCTAAGCAGGTGCTTTAATCCGCTGAGCTATTTGGCAGGCTCAGAAATTGGAGATTCTTTGAGTAACAAACCAAAGGGATTTTTGATAAAAAAGAATAAAGGTGGATTTTTAATTTGAACACAAGATTGGAGGAGTGAATAGACATGGGATGTCCAATTTTAGGGGGTCTTACTATTTGGCTTGACTTGGGGAGTCAGGAGGAAACAAGGATAAAATCCATAGTTTTCTATGTGAGAAATTGGATGTATAATGTACGATTAATCAAGATAGGTTTTTAAAAAAAAGGTGGGTAGATGAGTTCAACGGAGACCAAGGGTTTGGAACCTGTTATTGTTACTGGGAGAACTCAAGCAGGAGTACAGACTTGTGGGTCTGGGCCAGGTTGTCTGGGCTGGCCATTTTGACTCTGGAGCCAAAACCTTGGTTTCAAATAAACCTGGAGAACATACAGTAAGAGGAGAATAGGGCCAAGCATGGAATCACACAGTGACAAGCACACTTGGAGGTGAGATAAAAAGAAGAACTGCAAATGGAAAAGGGCATCTGTGAACATAATTTCTGGAAGACTCAAAAGAGAACAGAATCAGGAAGGCTTGACAAGGAAAGGATATGGTGCAATATGTTTGTTGATGGATGAATTAGAGCAAAGCAAGCACGCTAAGGACTCTAAAGGAAATGAAGGAAACTGAGGCAGCTTCTAGGAGCTTGAGAGGATGACAAAGGAGACCTCTGCTGGGGATGACAGTGACATGGTCTGCACTGAGGGATTACACTTGAAAATTATCCCTAAGGAAATCTAGTGTTGAATTGAATCTCTGCTCTGAGGTCTCTTCCACTTGAACCTTCATTAGCTTTGACTTCACTTCAAACTGGAAATGGTTTACTACACTGATATCTGTGTTTGTGCTAACCTGAAGGAAGAACAGATTTCTAATATCAGAAAGTTATTAAATCAATGAGCCAAGCTCTGTGAGCTCAACAATTTCTTGACATTAAAAGCCATAATTTCTTTTGGGACAAAGGTCAACCTTGCCTTTAAACAAGGTTAAATTAAAATTAAATAGTTTACAATCACAGGGCAAAGCCTCACAGTTCTTAGATTACAGATGCCACAGTTACTTGTGTAGTGACAAGGCTTTACGGCCTAATTTTTTTTAAACCTGGAACTCAGAGTTTTGTCACTGCCTTTCTCACAACTGTCACTCATTTACATGCTTATTAATGCAATCATCCATCCATTCCTTCTCAAGCTATTTTATTGCCAGTACCTGCACTGGCTCTTTGCATGGAAAGGGAAGATCACTTGGATGTACTTGTGTAAGAAAATGATAGGACCACATCTATTTTGTGTCAAAATCCTATTTTTGATATTGTATTATAGACATGTGGGATGGAAACCTGGGGGAACCAGAGTGGAAGGACAGAGTGGAGATGTTTCTGTGCTTTTATAATTTCCTGTGTATCTACAATCACTTCAAAGTAAAAAATTTTAAAAAGCAGTAAGAAGCAGTATCAAAAGTTAGTTGTGTAGCAAACAGTTGTGTAGGGAGACTCAAAGATGAAAAGGCAATCAGGACAAGTAACTATGTTACAGGAAAGACCACATGGTAAGGCAGTCACCTAATCCAGTCCAGTCCAGTCCAGTCCAGTCCAGTCCAGTCCAGTCCAGTCCAGTCCAGTCCAGTCCAATCCAATCCAATCCAATCCAATCCAATCCAATCCAATCCAATCCAATCCAATCCAATCCAATCCAACCCAATCCAATCCAATTCAATCCAATCCAAATGTCCAGTCTAGTCCAGTCCAGTCCAATCCATTTCAGTTCAATCCAGCTCATCATTTACTGATAGTCTAACCCAACCTACTTATAATCTGGCTTGATC
>PVKA01003193.1:0-85781 GCA_004027165.1 Ctenomys sociabilis
AAAAAAAAAAAAAAAAAAAAAAAAAAAAAAAAAAAAAAAGGAAGTAATAAAATTTGATGATATTATAGGTGAAACATACAATGATTTCAGGTAATCAGTATACGATTGGGCCTGGGGATATCTCAGCAGTCTAAAGTGCCTGCTTAGGCAAGCTTAGGCAAGTGTCTGGTATGCAGGGCCCATCAGTCCCTGCTACCACATACGGTGCTAGCTCCTCCCACAGGGTGGGGTGAGCAGGCCAAAAATACAAAGGAAGAAAGGGATTAATATTATTCCAGCTTGTGATCTGCTGATTCCCACCACACACAGAGATACACATGAATCCATAGCAGCTATTATGTATTCTGTTTGATCTCAAACTGCAGAAGAGATTATATTTTGATATTTGGAAGCATCCCTTGTCCAGGACGTAGCAGATTCTCAATAAATGTATTTAATTAACAGACATAATACATATTGTGACTCATAAAACAATAGTCACAGTCTTAGGCCACTTTAATAGAAAGTTCGGTTGGGAACACGGTATTTTAAAACAGAATTTACCAAGTGCACATTTAAATTACAAAGATCAGGATAACATGAAGGGAAAAATTATATTTTATGGGAAGCAAGACATAAGGAAAAAGATGCTGATAACAAAATAAAGTTTGCAAATATCTTTCGGATTACCTTACAGAGTACAGAGATAGATTTACATTTTCCACAAAGCCCAGACTAGTACAGAGTGAATCCATGAGTGATCTGCTATATTCTCACACGGGAACTTTTGAGTGAATGCAATGGTCCACAAATAAAATGCACTGCCTCAGAGGTACTCAATTCTTGTTTATTGGAAGTATTTAAGCAGATGACATCTGTCAGGATGCAGCTGAGGGAATTTTTCACCATGAACAGCTCTAAAATTATGTTTCTGTTCTATGGTGCCTGTTCTTTCAGTCTGCACTTGTAGTCGGCAAGAGCGATGTCTCCTGTAAGACAGTCGGTGTGCATTCAGGTTATCTACCCCACACCAGGTGTACTCACCTGGTGCCATAGGGAGCGACTCTGTCAGCAGGAAGATTTCTAGCCCGTTCCTTATATTTAGATTTGATGGTATTCTTTCTCTTCCCTCTTACTCTCTGAATCTAGTTTCTATTTTGTCTTCCTTTGTTTCTTTTGTTCTTCTTTTTCTTCCTTCTTTAAAACTTCTCTTCTTAAAGTTTCTGTATTATAAGCAGAATTCAGATTTCTCCTCCTCTTCTTCCTCCAGCCCTTCTCTCTTTTCTTACCATTCTTCTTGTTAAAGTTCACTTGGAAGTAGAAAAATACCTAGTATTTTCTTTCAAATACATTTTTTTAACCATGAGTTGTATTGCATCATGTTTTATGTTACTTTTCTATCAGTAAACACATTCTGTAAGACAAACCATCTTGTTAAAATGTTCACTCAATCCCTAAATTCAATTTGGAAATGTTGGTAGAAGGAAAAAAGTCACTTGGCAGTAGAATGTGGGTTTGTGAAAGTCCCAGAGAGTGGAAAAATACAGTGAAAGAAAAGTGAAAGATTATGAAACAATGTATTTTCTTATTAAGTGTTATTAATGAAATTGGACAATATTAAATTCATGCAAATGGAATTATCAGCTCTGATATTTGTGATTAATCCATATTGCTGTAAAATAATGTACATTTTTTGATTTCTTTTCAAATGATACAGATCTAGTAACTACATTATCTAATATGACAAGCCATGGTCAGATGTGAAGTTTTAAGGACTTAATGTTAAAAATGAAATGTAAAAGCTTTAAAAACATAAAGTATTTGTTACATATTTAAGAGGTAACACGTAAGATCTATTGGATCAGGAAATACCTATTAATGAATAACTACACCTATTTTTCTTTGCTTTCTTTTACGAGGCTAGCAAATAGTTTAAAGTAATATTTGTGGCTGGAATTTGTGACTCATATAGTTGTTCTATAGGCAATTTTGGTCTAATAATGAATTCACATAAAAGTTTCACAGAATCTTAATTTTGGAGCTAAAATAACTTAATCATCCTCAAGGCATTGAGCATTCAGAAACATCAACATAAAATTAGTAGTTGAAAATGTGACAGGATGTCTATAATACTGCAGACATGAGCCGAGCTCCTCATAATTTAAAAAAATTATATGTCTTGCTCAACTATGATGATGAAACTTATTTCAAGTTTCTTCATGCAAAATTTAAAATTTTAGGTTGCGCTATTAGAACAATGCAGTAGTGAATGAGTAGCACTTACTTCATGAGTAAGTAAACTATTTTCTTTCAGATTACTTCAGTGTCAAACTTTGTGTGTGAAGTCACAAATATAATGCACATCAACCCCAATCCCATAGAACCTTTTTCTGTATTTTTTCAGCATTCTTTCCCCAAATTTTCCTCTAACAGAACAACAATGAAACACTACTGGTAACAGAAATCTTCTGCACAGCCTCACCAATCAGATCCAGCAAAACAGGATGACATTAAACAGAAACTCCCAGGTCCAAGCATTTGAACTAGGTGGACAATAGTTACCAACGAGCCCGAAATTCTCAGGATGGAGGGTGCATTTCTGTGCTCTCTTGTCTTCAGTCATTGGTTCCCCATTCCCCTTCCATAGCTTGAGAATGATCTGTAAATATTTCATAAGATTTGATTCCATCTGTAGTGCTGAAGAACACAAGGGATCCTGAGGGCCTAGATTGTTTTATTTTAAAGAGCTACTACAAAACAATAGAGATACTCTGCCACCTTAGGAAACAGCCTGGAGGAAAAAGAAGTAGGAAGATCATTTTATTGGTTATTCACCCTACCCAAAGGAATGGCAACTTCATAAATTATTCTGTGGGTGTTGCAAGGTAATTCTTCAGGGTAGCATATTTTAGTGAGTCTAACTGTGGACACAAAGGTAGTTGGCAGTTGATAAAAATACTTAAATATTTTAGGCTTTATGGAAGCTTGTGCTATTCAGCAGTGTTCCTGTAACTTGAATCATAGTCTCGCTTATATATCAAACATTTGAAAGAAATTTCTACATAAAAGGTTCATGTTCCAGTTTGCTTTGACTATAAGAAATTGCCACAGGATATGAATTTTAGCCAAAAATAGTAGTGGACAAAGAACAGTGCCTGCCCACACTGGAAAAACCAGAGTTTATCCAAGTCATTTTATTATCATGATTTTTTTACATTAAAAATAAAAGCAGCCATTGAAGAAATTTGTTCTGTATCTGTGCACATTTTTAAAGCCTTTTCAAATACTAAAAGGTTTCACTTGTTATTGGGTACTTATAATAATACTGAGAGATGGAAAATTTTTAAATTTCACCTGTTTGTTTTTCTCTAATTATGATGTGTGAACTTCCCTGAACTCATGGGGAAAATGAATAGTATTTCTTTTTGTGCATTAAATATTTAAACAGAATGGCCCATCTTATTGTTGAAATTATTGCATTCCTACTAGTCAGGTTTTCTGATTCTGTGGATCAGGCTTCCTATCATAAAGGTATTTTGACCAATTTGCAACATTTTTAAAATTTTGTTATTCATTTTAATGGGTAAAACAGATAAAATAGTAATGCCAATTTGTAACAGTCAGAGCCACAAAACTTCAGATTAAAAAAAACACACTAATAACAAACTAAATTGTTTAAGTGGTAAGACTTATAGTCTACTAGAAGATCAAATTTGCTTCTCCTTTGGGCATGGAGTTATTGACATATACCCTTGAGACTGGGCAAGATCACTGCAATTACAAAAAATATAAATGGCTTTTTTAGTTTGGGACTTTAAGTTCCACATGCAGTGTCCAACCTGGTGTGTCTTTTTTCAGCTTCCAAATGAAAAGCTCAGAAAGTAGTATAGGAGACTCTGTCAGATAGGAAAGCATGATATTGAAGCACCTTATATTCCTGAATTAAGAAATTATTATCTTCTTTCTAGATATGACATTTGGACATATGCATGGGTGCAAAATGATAATGCTATGTTAAAAAGAAAATGTACTACCATAGTGATTGCAGCAAAATCTCCAGAACATGGAAGCAACATAAATGTCTGTCAACAACCAAGTGAGTGAAGAAAATATGTTATGTGATACACAGTGAAATTATTCCCAAAAAGCATGAAATCGAGCCATTTGTAACAAAATGGACCTTCCAGGCATAATGGCCAAACAGAACAGGCAAAGAGAGACAAACACAGTTATTATTTCACAGGCACTGACCGGGATCATTCTCAGAATATCAGGTCCCAGTCTCTGGTGGTCTAGGGCTTACTTATATTGGAAAGCAAGCAGGAAGTGCAGAGACAGAATGGCTTGCCAACTGGGAATTGGTTAATACGATGCTCATCGTGTTGCAAAGTTGTGTTTCACAATAGCAGCCATGTCTAAGGCAACCAGTACTGAAAAAGGAAATACCACCTATGAGTCTAAGAAACTCAAGTATACTATGGGGTGGGAGTGGGAGTTGCTGCTAAAACATCAAAATAGCTATGCTCATTGTCCACCTCAGACTACCCATGCTTTTTCTTATTAGACTGAATGTATTTATACTTCTTAGAATGTAGTTGAAATATTTATAAAATAATAAATAACTTTTAAAGAAACATGTCCTGCTCCATTTTTATTTTATTTTTTTGATAAATTTCTATTAATGTAAAATACCATTTCTCACTTGTGTGACATTTAGCATTCCACTGTGTATTCTCTGAGTTGAGAAGACCCATAAATATATCTTGGCTAAGCTTAGTAATGACACTAATTGAGAGGTCATATACTAATGCCCTACTTTATTTTTAACAGTCATTTTTTTTTTTTTAATCTTTTTGAGACAGGGTCTCACTGTGCAGTTCAGGCTGGCCTTAAGCTCACTTTGTAGCTCAGGCTGGTCTCGAACTCACAACAATCCTCCTGCCTCAGCCTCCCTAGTTTAACAGTCATTAAGAATTACCTATTAGAACTTCTGCTGAAATGGACCAAAATATCACTGTCAGTAAAGACATCCTAGAAAATACCTAAAATTACTGACCAAAACTGTTGTATCTTTGCATGCATAAATGAGCTGATCAGAAATCAAGATTCACTGAGGATCGAAAAATTAGATACATTCAATGAACCTAAAATAATACGCAGACAGCGAATCTCGCTTTTATGTTATGAACCAATCAAGTGATTTGAAACTTTTCTTGTTCAGGAAATGTGCAGTACGAAGGGTAGAGAATATAAAGTCTTCATGTGGTCCAACGTAAAGAGTTGAATTAAAGATTTAACTGCATGAGCCTGAGAACTATAATGGCCTAAACAGCAATGTAAATGTGAACGAAAGGGAGAATCCACTCCTAGAAAACATTTGCTTTATGAGCACCTAGACTCAAATGACCATAATATTATCTGTATTCACATAACCTCTGATATCAGATGTGTTAACTTAATTTAGTGCTACCTGTTCCCACTGATTGATGCTGACAGGACCTTTGCAGGAGAAATTTCTTTATATCTTTGTAGAAATTCACCTTAAATAGCTAAATTAATTCAGTTTGGTGGGGTGATAAGAAATATAAGGTCTTTATATAAACCTAATAGAAAACATTAATGTGATGTGAGCTCCAGCCAGCAGAAAAAGTATGATTCCAGAAAACTAACAGCTAACATTAAAGTTAGGAGATGTAAAATATAATTGAATTAGTTTATTTAAGGAAATTAAAACAGGGATAGAAAAACACACAAGGATGTAAAAGGACTAAATAGGTTTATACAAAAATCATGTGGAATTTTGTTAACAATGTTTAAGTATTGAAATGAAAAGCTCAATTATGACAAAGATGGAATTAAAGAATTTTTCTGAATGTAATAGGAAGGAGAAGTGTTATGAAAAGACACATTCTATATTGAATGAGGTCTAATTTTCCCATATGACTTCCATGATGAAAGGAAGACGAGAATGGGGTAGAGATATAGGTAGACATATAATGAATTATAATTAGGAAAACTTCATTTATGCAGTCTCATGTATTAATTATTTCTCCATTGTTGTGGAAAAAATAGATGACCCAGCAAATGAAAGAGAAGATTGTCTTGGCCCACCGTTTTACATTTTGCCCACAGTTGGCTGGCTCCAAGGCAGAAAGACAACCAGGAAAATAGTGTGCAGAGAAAATGCTTGAGTGGAGGAAGTGTCCAGGGATCAGGTATCTCCCCAAAGTCACACTATCCACCCAGGCACACCCAGATTGTGGCATTTTTAATGCTCGTCATCCAATCAATTTGAAAATCAAATTAACTATCATGTTGTACATGTCTGTTATAATACTGGAAAAATAGCCCTAGGTGAAACATACACCAGTGACCACTGGATCTTAATTTGGCATTTTGGATTTGCATCACCATTAGGTTGTAGGAGCCAATGGAAAAATGCTTCACTTTTTCTTGCTCTTCTACTACTATTTTGCTGAGATGCATTTTGAAGCTTATTAGTTTCATGACCTGTTGACTCAGAAAAATTGAAAAAGTATCCTTTATTTATCTGCTCAACTTTTCCTATAAATTATTATTTCTCCCTAAAATCACATTTCCATACAAACTACATACACATATATGGCT
Organism: Ctenomys sociabilis; assembly: GCA_004027165.1. Lineage (NCBI taxonomy): Eukaryota > Metazoa > Chordata > Mammalia > Rodentia > Ctenomyidae > Ctenomys > Ctenomys sociabilis. Next base: position 6,607 of record PVKA01003193.1, read on the forward strand.
ATATAGGTGATATATACATACATATATATATATATATATATATATATATATATATATATATATATATATCTTTTTTCTCTGAGGCTTTGTTTATACTATACTACTACTTTGGCATAAAGAAACCATAATACTTTGGCCTAGGAAGAATTCTGAAACTATCAAACCCTGAAAAACAAAATCAAAATCAAACCCTGCTATGGGATTTGGAACTCAATCGCTTATAAATTAAGTACCAACGAGGATCCAATGACCAGAAAGTAGGGAATGATTGCAACCATCTACAGTGCTACCTCACTTGTGAGGCTATTCGCTGTGATAATTGGACAGGAAAACAAGGGCATAAAGAAATAATGGGCTATGTTACAAATACCATTAGCAGAATATGAGTGATGATGGATGAATGAATGGGATATGTAATTTATTTTTGTTGATTGTATTATCAGCTTTGGAGAAACATAGTTTCTTTCCAGAAGTATGATGTAAAGTGCCTGGAAGTTGCGTGGAGCCCCGCATGTAAAAAGAATGCTAAGCAGAATGCTGAGGGGACCCAATTCCAGGAAGGCAACCCTTCAAAACTGAATAATTGTTTCCTTTTTTCTGCCCAAATAGACCATCTCTATATATTTTATGAAGGTCTTCATGCAGGCTCCAACAGCATCACCTAATGTGGGCAACCTTGTGAAGAATCTTTCTTTCTACTTTACTTGCTTTTCTTCATATCTTGCTTTTTTAAAATCCTGTGTTTGTAAATAAATTACCAAAGAACATGTTCACATTTCTGGATCTGCTTTTGGTGGAATCCAGGCATAAGCAGTAGGTAAATTATAGCTTTGATGCCATTTAAAGCTAATTCTAATGTTTTCCTACTCTAGAAAAGTGAAATTCCTTTTCATCTTTGGTATTGTTGTTTCAGAATATTGTTTGACTTTCATGCTTTATTAACTTTATCTAGAGCTTAAAATTTTTTCTATGTTAATATAACTTGTGACATTCATCTATTTATTATATTCATTGCAATTTAAAAATAATGAATATGCAAAACATTTTGCTGTTAATTATAAGATATTGTTAAATGTTTGTAAATATAAAAATGAATAAAATATGCTGACTTCATCAGAGTAGTAACAAGTACTCAAATTGATAGATGATTTATAAAATTCTGATTAAAACCACAGCAGGTATATTTTTGTATGGAATCTGATGCTAGTTTGAAAATGTATACGACATCTTGAGCACTGTCAAGAAACTGCAGGAAAATAACTGAAGAGAACTGGCCTTACCAGATAGCCAGACCTAGTACATTGTTTACAGACAGTGACATAGGATAGGGATGGACAGGCAGCTAAGTGTTGGAAAATAGAGTTTAGAATGAGATCCACATTTGTGTGAAAATTTGATGTATCACAAGACTGATGTAGCAAATAAAGATATCATATAATTTGAAGATCAACAAATACAAGACGATCTGCCTTTCTTGAACAACATAGAACTGCAACACAATTGATTCACCCTATGTAAATACATGAGAAGATAAGCCGGGCGTGGTGGCGCACGCCTGTAATCCCAGAACTCGGGAGGCTGAGGCAGGAGGATTGGTATGAGTTCGAGACCAGCCTGAGCTACAAAGTGAGCTTAAGGCCAGCCTGAACTGCATAGTGAGACCCTGTCTCAAAAAGACAAAAAAAAAAAATAAATAAATAAAATAAAATAAAAATAAATAAATAAATAAATAAATACATGAGAAGAGACTTACATCAGAAAATATACAAAAGCATTTAACAAGGAAATGAAAACTTAAATAGGAAAGGATAATCATAAGATTTAAAAAGATGCAATGTAGTAGAATATTCTCAGCAAAAAATATTTAGAAAATGCAAAACACTATTAACTTAAAAATACATAGTACAAAAAGCCATTGTTAATTAGCTATTTCTGTTTTGAAAATCTATAACATGTACTGATGTACGATATCCTTTTTCTGTCTTTTCTTCTATTTGTTCTTGCTTCTGTTTGTTACTCTTCAAAATAAAATAAAATTGCATGTAAAAAAGAAAAAGAAAATTTACTTCATTAAGATTAAGAATTTATTTTATCTAAATACATCATAAAAAGATACACTAAAAATAAAAGATATGTTCTGCCTATGTAAATGTCAAAAAGTTTACCATTTGAAGTAAAAATATCACAGTAGAAAAAGTTTTAAATATTTATGTGAAGCAAGAAAAATCTCTAATTATAAAAAAGACACTAAATTAGTATTTATGTATAGGTTAAAGAAGACTGTGGACAAATTTAGTTTCATCATCAATAGATTTTCAAAATGATTTTATAGACATTATCAAATGTTGGAAAATATGTGCAACAATAGGAAACTTTCACATAATGTCCGTATAGTTGATATCAGTTGTTTCAGTTATTCTTTGATCGTTGCTGGAACAAAACACCCAACACCCAAAATTAAAGGAGAAAAGGTTTATTTAGCTCATAGTTAGTGGAAGTTTCAGTCCATACTCAGCTGGCTCCAAGGCAGAGTGGCACATGGCACAGAGCAGTTTTTCATGGTGTGGCAAAAATCAGAGAACAAGGGCGTGGCACCAGCCCAGGCAACTAGTTAGCATCTTTCCCCTCCTTACATTGTAATGCAAATTACCCACCCCAGGGCCATGGTGTAGCACTCACACATGCAAGCCCAGCATTGGATCAAGAATCAATCACAACCTCCAGAAGCTGCCTCATAACTGTTAAACCATAACTTTAGGATAAATATTTTAGAAAACAATTAGGTTTGTTTTTTCATAACTGTGAAGATAGGCAAACTTTAAGCATATCACAGTATGAGAAAGTGTTAGATAAAACCTTGACACATAATTTTGCTCTAGAAAGGGATTCACTGGATACTATGAGAACCATCATTATGTTATTCTGAAGTAGAAAACAAATTAAGTCTCATTAATGAATACAAATGTTGCTGATACAAATCTAAGGAAAAAATATAGGTCATCTAACAAAGCAGAGAAGCGTGTCTCATTTTGTAGCAATGCCATGCTCTTCTCATCACTGTAGCTTTGTACTACAGCTTTACATCAGGGATTCTAATGCCTCCTGTTTTCCTTATTGCCCAGGACTACTTTTGCTGTTGTGCATCATTTCTGATGCTACATGAATTGAAAGACCGTTTTCCCCAAATGGGGAAGATATTTATTTTGCATAAATTTTTATCAGAAACATTTTCAAACATTTATATATATATTTTTTTGAACTATTCTCACTATTTTCCTTCACAATGAAACACATTGCAGTCATGCCCATTACATGACTCTAAATGCAATTAAAAGGTAAGTGCACAATGAAGACATGAAAATAAGACAATGCCCAACACATACCTGCCTCTTTTTATTTTCCCAATTATTTTCCTGGTTCTACTACCTTGTGATGATTTTAATTTTTTCTAACATTGATCTCATTATTTTTACAAAGGTCACAAAGCCTGTGGAAATTCTTCATGTTTACCTTCCAAAGATTAAACTCAAGTCACTTTTGCTATTCTAGTTTAGATTATTTTTCCACTTTTGCAGTCCTGGGAATAGATCTGAGGGCCTTCTCACTGAGTTGCAGCCCCAGCTCTTTTTGTGGGATTCAAATTTATGATCATCTTGCTCCAGTATCCTCAAGTGATACTTGATATTTTAAAAGCTCTGTTGCAAAATATAGACCATCATCAGATCATCCTTTTAAAGATTGACCAAGATGACTTTTAATTTCAAGGTTGTCAGTAATACTACACCAGTGTACTTCCAACAAATACAGAGAAATTTGTGACTATTCTTTGTAATTTTTCATGTAGAAAGTACGGATGAAGGAGAGGAGAGATACAGTTTTTTTTTTATATATTTCACACCTAAACAATTAAACTATAAAGAATTACACAGAATTTCAAACATCCTTTCATAGGTGCCCATGATAAATCCTCATAAACTATATTAGATTATCTCTAGATATAGTTCACTAAATTGTGGTTGTTTTAAAACAATTGAAATTAGGTCTGGAGACATAGCTCAGTGGTCTGAGCACCTGCCTGGCAAACACAGGACCCCATTTGATTCCTTCTACCACATGACATTTCAGTCTTGGAACCCCAGACCCACCGTGCCTGTCCTTAAACTTGGTACGGTAGCTCACACCTGTTAACCCAGTGCTAAGGAGGCTGAGAGAAGAGGCTCACTATAAGTCCAAGCTGCATAGTGAGACCTTATCCCAAATAAATAAATAAGCAATTTTTAAAAATGAAAACAAAACAATTGAAATTTATTTGATAAATCAAGCATATTATGCCAATAATGTCTAACCTGTTGTAAGTTTTTCATAATGTACTTGTATTAAATATATCTGAAGTAAACTGCACAAATGTATCTAAATACAACTCAGGAAAATTTATTACTTTAAATTTGCTTTAATTTACATTTTACTATGATGCAGACAGATAAGTGTTGCCTCGATAGGCTGACAGCTGGGAGCACAGTTGAAGTTGAGGGGGGAGGGTAGAGGCTGAGAAGTGAGGGTCCTGCGCAGTTATCGACACAAGACGTGGGTGTTTGTCTTTCATAGACTCTTTTTAGACTTCAGTTGCTTATTAGTTATTACACAGGCTTGGCATATAGCAAGTATATCTTTATTTCCTTTTATTTCATTCTTTATATGAATTCAGTTCCTCATATAAAAGAAACCATATGACATCTAAATGTGTATGTCTGATTTATTTCATTTAATGTTATATTTTCAAGGTGCATGAATATTCCTACAAATTACTCAAATTTATCCTTCTTCATTGTCAAATATTACTCTACTGTGACCTTAGACCAAATTTTCTTTACTTATTCACTTGTTGCTGCACATTCAGGCAACTTATAAGATTTACTTATTTTGAATTTTGCTGCTATCCACATCAGTATGGGGGGTGGGGAGATGGCTCAGTGGAATAAGTGCTTCTCTGGCAAGCACAAGGACTTGGACTCAATTCCTGTTTTGAAAAAACAAAAATCAGTATGGGGCCAGACAGATCGCTCAGCAGACTAAAGTGCCTGCTGGGACTGGAGTGTCCTGATAGGTAGGTGATTGACCCTGGGCATGGTGGTGCTCATCTGTAATCCCAGTGAGTGGGAGGCTGAAAACAGGAGGATGACTATGAGTCTGATCTATGTCGTAAGACCCCATAGACCCTGTACTAAAAACATAAAAACAAAATACATGCATCACCGTAATACAATGCCTTCAGTATTTTCTGAAACAAACTTAGAGTGAGAATAGTTGGATGGAGAAGAATTTCTGGTTTTAGTTTTTTTCAGCAAACTCCATACTGATTTTTGGAATTCTTGTATGTGTTTACGTTCTCACTAACAACATAGCAGGGTTCATTTCTCCTCTGTAGGTTTGGCAGCATGTAATATTAGAAATCTTTTTTTTTTTTTTTTTTTTTTTGACAGAACCGGGGATTAAACTCAGGCCCTTGTGCTTGCCAGGGAAGCGCTTATTCTACTGAGCCATCTTCCTGGCTCCCTTCATATCTTGATGATACCCATTGTTTCTGCAGTAAAATGGAATCAGAGTTGTTTTAATTTGCACTTTGCTAGTGCCTAACAATGTTGAACAACTTTTCATGTATTTATTCTCTTTTGTAATTTTTCTTCTAAGAAATATCTGTCCCTTTCAGTTGGCCATTTTTTTCTTATGTATTTAGTACAGGGTGTACAGGGTCTCACTACACAGAGAGGACTCAGAGTGATTCTTCTATTTTTCAGTCTCTCAAACTCTGGGATTACAGGTATGCATCATGACAACGAGACTCAAGCACAGTTTCAGTATGCCACATGGGCCAGGTTGGCACAAGATGCTGAGAATTGAACCCTGGTCCCTGAGTATGCCTAAATAGGAGCTTTAATCCCCTGAACTATCTGGTTGACCCAGTTGGCCATTCATTTCTTGATTTGATCTTTTGAGGGTTTATTTTTTGGAGGGGATGTCTAATTATTTTAATGTTATATATTCTAAATATTAGTCCTGCTTTCATTTATTTTCAGCAAAAATTATTTTATCATTTTACATTCATTTTATCTTCATTCTGTTGGCTGTTTCCTTTGCTTTGCATAGGCTTTTAATTTGATATGATCCCCTTATTGGTTCTCAGTACTTTTACTTCTGTGTCTGGGATTCTATTCAGAAAGTCCTTGTCTACTCAAGTGTCCTCAAGAGTTTTGCCAGTTTAATCTTCTACCAAATTAGATGATTTTTGTCCTAATATTTAGAGCTCTGATTCATTTTGATTTTAATTTAGTAGATGGTGAGAAATTGATTCAATGCTCAGAATGTACCTTGAGTTGTTAAAACATCTTGTATTCTGTTCAAATCATTTTATCTCACATTTTTGTCAATATCATAATGTTTTGATGTTTAAAAAAATCACTCCTGCTTTGTAGTGTAAATTTAAATCTGAGATTATGATGCCTACTGCCTTACTTTTATTATTCAAGATTGTTTTTGTTTTCTAGATCTCCTCTGGTTCAGTAGGAAATTTAAGATTTTTTTTTTCTCTATTTCAATGAGGAATGCTAGTGGCATTTAACTATGATTGTACTAAATCTGTATTACTTTTGAAATTATGGCATTGTTGGCAATATTAGTTCTGCCTTTCCAGAAACAAGAAATATATCTCCTTCTTAGGATTTCTTTACTCTTCTTTTTCATAGCAATGTAGTTTTCATGGTAGAGGTGTTTCACTTCTTTGGTTAGGATACTTTATAAGGATTTAATTTTTCTTGATTTTCTTATGAAAGGTCTTGTTTTCCTTATTTCTCTCTCATCATCTTCCTTATTACTGTACAAGAAAGTTGATGACTTTTTGTGCTGACTTTGTATTCTGCTATATTACTGAATTTGTTTACTAATTATGGGAGTCTTTGGTTGAAAATCTTTGATTCTGGCATGTAGAGGATCATTTCATTTCTTAATACATGTACGATAAAAACCCACAGAAATATACCTACTTATAGGAGAGAGATTAAAGTATCAGTCTGAGAAAAGAAATGCACGGTGATACCCTTTTTCGTAAAATAAGGAGTCCCTGGCTACTTATATTATTTGGCCATCTATCTAAATATTATTATGAACTAAGACAGTCAGTAAATATACTGGAAGAAGAAAGACCACTATGTGTGCATGTTAAAAACATTTATTCTCTTAGGACTTTATTTCTATGTTCCATGATTTTTATCTCTCATGCATACATTGCCTTTGGTAATAAAAAGCTAAGAGACCTTGATAGTGATTTGTACTGATTTCAACAAAATTATTAGCACAAGAGATGTCCATAAAAGCAAGTCATACTTTCTGAAATAACTCAATGTAGGAAAATTGTAACAAAGATTTAAAATTATATACAGACTTGGAAAATTTATTTTTGGATATCTTTTGCAGAGAGAAAAATAAATGAGGGCCAGAGTAAGTTGCTATAGTCAAGAAATAGCAGTAGTGTATGCTAAAATGAATTTGATTGCTCTCTTGTGCGGTAGGCATCAATAACAATTCATAGATGATGGAAATTATTCCATTTATAGCTATAGGATACTTTCACATGATGTCACAAGGGTCAGGCACTAGGAATAGAAGACTCTAGTAATTACAATGCTTCAAGAAGACTACATTATATCACTATTTTACACAGGAATTATTTGCTTAAGCTCCTTATGAATTCTACAGTATGAAAATTTATTTCATCTCAATATGCTGTGAAAAATTTAACATACATTTCTCTTAGACTGAGTAAGTTCATTTTATGGAGACCTTAGACACATTTCTTTGTCTTTTTAAAAATATAAGGAACTAACAGAACAACAACAACAACAGCAACATCAACAACAAAAATTGTACAAGCAAATTAAGTTCTGGGATGGGTAAGTAATAAAGAGGCTTCTTTACCCAGAATAACTTGAAAACTCTTTTGCTTTTATCACAGTACAAGGGGAGTGGTAGCCCTTCTTACTCAGCAGTTCATCCTTTAGTCTTTTCATTTTTTGAAGATGATATATTTAACCTCTGTGAATGTAAAATATACTGCATCTGCTTTATGATACGTAGTAGTGACCATGCTTTATGAAAGCTGTTTTTAATGGTTTTACACTACAATATTTTTTTCCAGGTGATGATTAGGAAGCTAATAAAATAATGCTGCCAGGTACAAAATAGTAAAAAAAAAAATCAAGTTTTTTCTTTGTAAGTGCATTTCATCTGTAACCTTGTTTTCCGTGTCTCTTTAATCAATAAGTCTTGTGTTGCTGATAGTAAAATTGGCATATTTGAAATTTTGAGCTTGAATATTTAACTTCTTTAAGATCTTTTTTTCAGATAAATCAAGATGAAATCTCAATGGGATTAATTGATAGTTAGCCTCAGAGGATATAACTATGCTTAATATTGCTAAAAATACTGGAAAGAGATGACTACAGAGAAGAGCAGAAGCTCCTGTCTTAGGAAAACTAACTTGAATTGTACAAAATTATTAAATGAAAAATGTATCACGGAAATATCCAAGTTTTTATTGTTACAAGTGAAAGATCTTTCCATGCTTTTTAACCAACAATGTTTGACATACTGCCAAAGAGTGACTGGAATAAGAAAATTATTTTCTATTTTTCATATTTGCTATGCTTCAGAATACAGTGGTGGGGGTGTCTGTGTCTTAATGTTAAAATCCACAAAACTCTCCGTGACTGACAGTGAAAATATTTTTTTTCTAAAAACTATTTCAAATTTCTTAAAATATACTAGCCCAGTTTTTCTTTATAGTCATCATTGTGCATACTAGATATTTGGGGGACAGCAGCCTTGTATAACTTAAAAATAAGTTTGGGGCCTGTGCGATACCTCAGCTGACTAATACCTGCTTAGACAAACTCAGGGATAGAAGTTCCATCTCTTGCACCGCATGCCACAGTGCCCCCCAAATGCATGATGAACTGACAACGGAGACTGGGTGTGGTGGTGCAGGTCTGTAACCCCAGTGTGGGAGGCTGAAAACAGGAGGAACACTGCAAGTCTGAGCTGCACAGTGAGACCTTGTACCAAATACTTAAAAAAAAAAAACTAAGAATTTTGATTAAAAAATTTGTTGAAAGGAAATTATAGATTCAATCGTAGTTTTTTTTAAAAAATTAGTTTTGTATGACTTGATTTTTTTTATGATTTTCCAAATTTGAATGAGTTATGAAAGAAACTGAATTTCTAATAGTGCTACAAAAGATACCATGTTCATTTTTTTTTTATTTTATTGAAGAACAAATAGCAATGAGACCATTTCAAATCAAATTAGTAGGACAGATTCAATAATTAATACATTGAGTATTATTTTCATAGTGTTTCTTATTGTACAAGGTGCATACATAATATTTTATTTACAAACACTATTAGAACAGATGCCTCTAATCAATGAATTAAGAGAATGTAGCTGTATTCTTATCTTTTTTTTCATGTTCCTTTAATATGACATTATGCTAAGTTTTCTACAGTGGTGATTTAAGTTTTCAAAGCTTGATTAATCTTGTCCCATTTTAAGAGTTATGTTTGATTTGTTATATTTGTTAAATAATGTTCATGGTTGTTAATTAAAATATGCATTAGTCATGCAAGTGTTTACCACTGGAAAGGGTGATATTAAATCAATGACCTTTCCCCCTAGCCTACATTAGTTAGATGAACTACTGTAATTAGATTTAGATGTTGATTGAACATATTCTGTGAAGCACTCTAAGATTTGAGACCAGTAGGTAAAATTTAAATAATGATTTTAAACATGATTAACTTCTTACTAGCTAGTGAATTAAAAGCCAAATTAAACACTATAGCATATTTTGTAACTCGAGTGTAAGATCTTTAAAACAATAAAAAGGTATTTTATCATTTTGTTATGTTAAGTTGAAACTTCAATAATGTAAGATTCTCCTTTGGGAGCAGTCTCTGTTAATGTTCCTCTTACATGGATGTAAGGAAGATTGTATGTGTTGGGATAATTTGCTTTGCAGGAACTATATCAGTTTACTAATTATTCTAAATAATTCAACATATTTTTTCATCTAATGGCACGTAATGACTTGAGTAATCTGCCCAATTCTCCACATTTCTCATGCAAGAGTAATAATGACTTTTTAAAAAAAATAAGACCTGTGTATGTATTCCAGGCTGTACTTGAAATTGCAGTAATCTTACTGCCTCAACTTCCAAAGTCATGAGGTTAAAGTCATGTACCTCAGTATATGGCTCTACTTGTAGACATATTTGTTGGTAATCACATAAAAATGATTATTTTAAACAAGTGAAGTCATATTTCAAAGCTATTAGAACTACATCTTATACATGTATATGAGTATATACAGGTACAGATTTATTAACTAGATAATATTTCAAAGAAAATGGGTAACAGATAACTTTTACACAGGATATGACCAACATTAAACTATTCTTAAGTTAGAGTAAAAATAATAAAACTGTAGTGGGAGGGGGCAAATCGTGATGATTCTCAGGCTGTGGTGCTTGTTGTATCTTAGCTAACTGAATTTCTAGGGATGGAAGGGCCTTTAAACATTTTATCATGACAAATCTTCTTCTAAAATTTCAAACATCAAACTCTTCCTGTCAATGATGAGACTTTTCTCATGTGACCCAAATGACTTTTCTCTTTTGTAAGTTATTTTTAATGTAATAAAGATACTGGTAAGGAATGAATTTCAACTCATACTCTTTTGTCTAGAATATTCTATTTGGAAGCGTTAAAGGAAAGAAGAGATGATAGAATTAATTTTATCATTAAATAATTCTATTTGCCATTGAAAAGATACCATATTGATTTAAAAAAATTTCTCTTCCATTTTAACAATGATGGTTATACATTTGAATGCATAACCTTAAAAATTATAGTAATTTTTGCTTAATAGACTCAAAGTGTATTGGTACAAATGTACTTGTTTTCAGTGGTTGTTAACTGAACGCCATCTTTATTTTATTTTATTTATTTTTTAAATGGAGCAATGTTTATTCATCAAGTAATTTACAGTCATCTCATACATCAATAGAATAAGTACCACATCGTGGGAACTACTATACAGTCGATGGGGCAATGGCGGTTGGCTGAAGGTACAGAAATTGAGCAGGCATAGGTTCTTAATGCTTGTTACAGTGGTAGTCATGAAATAATTAATGCACAAGGCAAGAAACACAAGTGTGCCTGTGCTTTGTAACGTCCACACTACCGACCTTTCTAAAGCTTTATTGTATGTATGAATCAGGCCGGTCTTGTAAAAGCAGAGACCAAGACCTGATATGCGACGGAGATGCTGCTCTCCTATGAAGCTCATGAAGATACTGATGTCAATACTATTAGTTTTCCCATGTGGCAACCAAAGAAAGAACAAGACCGACTGTCCCTGGGAGACAGGGACCATGACTCACCTTTAATTTAGTACTGTGCCAGGCACAGGTCGTGTTGGTCCATGCTGGTATTCCTTCCTTCCTCTCCCGTATTATCTGACCTACCTGCTTTTTCTCAAAATACAGGTCTCTCTTCATCTATCAACAACACAAGAAGTAAGTTTTGATTTTGTTTTCTTTGCAAGGCAAGCCTAGGATACAAGTCCTGAGAGCAGAGACCTTACTCTGTGATGATCACCTCAGGTTGAGGAGCGGCGTTAAAATGTTCCTAGCCTGTTTTAGAGGACACAATGGCAACTAACATCATGCGCAGCCTCTGCTCTTACAAAACTAACAACCTAGTGAGAGCCTCACCAAGAAAGAAACAGCCTCTGAGCGCTGGTGCCCAAGAACCTGAACACCATCTTTAAATTATATTTTATCTCTTTACAACATTAAGGCAGATGCTAAAATATGCATGGGTATATAAATAATAGACATTACATGAAAGTCAGTAAGTGGTTTTGTTTGTTTACTTATTATTATTATTATTATTATTGTAGTTTTAGGGAAGGGTCTACAGGGTGTTCAGGGTCGCCCTACTAGATCCAACTAGTAGTGATACACCTGTTCACAGCCTCCCAAGAGCTGGGATTACAGGTGTGCGCCACCACGCCCAGTCTCAATTGCTGGCTCAGCATGCACCAAGGGCAGGACTAGCACAGCATGGCGGTGGATCGAATCCCTCACCCAGCCCCTGCACCTGCTTGCAGGTGCTCTAATACGCTGAGCTTTTTGGCCAGCCCCAGTCAGTGGTTTTGCAGTTTAAATCTTTTCCAATTATGCTCTCCATTGCATAGCTGAATGAAAAGTAAAGTCTTGATAATTTTCAAGAGAAGTACACATATTCATATAGACCTAGCAGAAGGCATAGATCCTTCTTGCTTCAGCTTCATGCTGTTAAGAAAACTTTTACATTGAAATATAAACTTAGTGGAGATTAGGAATATTAAATAGTCAGAAAGTCAGAGACATTGTTAAAAATTTTATGTCCTTAATGAAAGGAGACTGACATTCATATACAGTATGTAAAGCAACAGGAAAAGCTGGCTACATTTCACATAATCCAGGTTTCATTTCCTGCTCTTGACTAATACACATCTTCACAAAGCAACATCAGGTTCCCCAGCATTTTAAGAGAATCATGGGATCCAGGAGGAGAGTGCTCTGTTAATATCAATTGTGTGTCATACACAGTTTGTTTGGTTTTTGGCTATAGTTTTAGGTAACTATAAGCAAGATAATCATACCCAATGGTTCCCAACCATTTTCTTACTTAAATGATTAAAATAATTGATGGATTTTGTTTATAATGCTCAAAAGACTAAGGACTGATTATAAGAATCTATAAAGAGAAATAATTAGTTTTGATACACAAGATAGTTTTAATTTTCAGAGCATAAAGATGAAGCAATTTTTCTCCACCCTAGAAATATTCAAAACTAGAGTTTTGTTCTAGAATTCATCAGTTTAAGAAGTCAATGCATATATTCAAAGAACCTGTTATTCTAGAATTCATGTTTATTTTTTCCATTAACTTTATTGAAAATCAGTAATTGCATATCATATTAAAATTTGTAGACAAATATTGAAATGTGAAAGATATACAATGTAGACGGTGAATTTTAGAGAAATGCTCTGAAATGAATACATAGTATGAGAATAATAAGATTGCACATTATAAATAAATTATTTACAAACTTAAACAAATGTAACAATAAAAATTGACCAAAATAAAAATGAAGAAGAATTTACAGATCAGTCACATAATATTTCACTCTGTGTCAAAATCAAGAAATTTATGTTCATATAATGACAATTCTCAAATCATGTTTATAGAATTATTTTATTTAATTGCACAGTTTATATATGTTTGTTTACCACTTTTCTTCTTACTGAGCAAGACAACATAAAAATCTGCTTATCCTATGTAATTGGGCAGACTCCATGTGGGAACACACACTGTTGTCATGTTGATGAAATTAATGACTATTTTGCATAGTAGACAAACTACTATCTTTTGAAGACATCAGTTCAGTATCTCTAATTATAAAAATTTCAAATATTATACCATGAAAACAGAAATAATTAAAATGGTCTAAGTCTATACTCTCAAGAGGAGAATCATTCTGAAGCAGATCAGTAATTTCTTTTTTGCACAGGAAATCTTTCTAACTTTGTAACTGTGTCTCACATAAGCATCTCTCTCTCATCTCTTATGTTGAGAAACTATTAAGTATTTTAATGAAAGATTTCTGAATAATTATAGCCTTATCTCATATTTTTAAAATAGTCATTCTGCTTATCCAAAGTATGTTTTTGCATGTTCACTCTGAAAGATGCATTAATTTTCAATGAAGCCATATGGTAGGAATGATCAGAAAAGTAAAAGCCTCAAGTCATCCTCAAGGTAACACTCATATATATCAAGTAACTATGAATCCTTGGGACCTCACAGGATATGCTAACGGAAAATGATGCTGCCAATCAGGTGACTTTAAAATAAAATTTTCTTTGATAATTCTGGTGGGCCCAAGGGCCTTTACAAACAGTGAAAGAAAGTGGAAGATTACGTCTGAATGATTTGCTGTGGGAAAGACTCAATTGTCCTTCATAGGATTTGGAGATGGAGCAAAAGAACTATGAGCAAAGGAATTTTCAGAAGCATCTAGAAGCTGGAAAATTAGGGAAATTAATTCTGCTTTAGAGGCGTCACAGAGAAATGCAGGCAGACACCTGGTCATCCAGTTATAAGTCAATAAATTCAAATAGTTGCAAGACAATAAGTCTGTGAAAGCGAATTGCAGCGGAACTAGGGAAATGTGTAGTGGAGCACAGCGACTCAACCCCTTCCCAGTTTGAATTCTTTTCTGGGAGACCATCTGAAGTATGCTGCTGTAGGCTTTTTACCAGTGATTCACTTGACAGCAAGAGAGTGTTGTACAGCATGGATTGTCTACTAAACAACCTCATCAAAATATTATTAAGCAATTACACTGCAGAAGGCTGTTTAATGAAGTGTTTTCAGTGTGGTTTGAGTAATAATAGCAAAAGTGTTAAGCTGCTTTGTGTTCTGTGTATCAAAGAGCTTGTGGTAATGTGAGTTGACTAAGAGGCAAATAAATCCTGAAGCACCTCTGACAGACAATATACTCGTGCCAGTCTAAATCTTGTCAGGTATTGTTATTGTGCATGAAAATGAGAAAAAAACCAAGACTGTTAAGAGCTTCCACACACTGTATATCATGTTAAAATCCCTGATAACTAGGTACTTTCTAACATTCTTTCCCATCAGATGTTATGTCTATTGGCTTCATCTGAATTTGAGTCTGAGTACAAATTCAAAAGTACACATTCTAAAGTTAAGGCAAATACCCTTGACTTGCCACCTACATCAGTACCTAACTTAGGAACACTCGTACAATAGTGAATTCAAGAAAAATAGGATTGAGGAAGTATAATGCGACTGATAACTTATAATAAAAGTGAAGGCAGACTGCCTAAAATTAAGGTTATATACAACAAACTGGACAAGTTTTCATATATAAAATGTCTATCTGGCTAATTATATCTTCTGTATTGTACATTTTTTCTGTAAAGCCTTCAGAGGCAGAAAGACTATTTTATTTTCCTCATCAAGAAAACTAAACATCAATTTATGAATAAACAGAGCACCAGATATTATGATTACTTCTTTTGTGTGGCCAGCTCAGTCCACCCTGGTGGCTGGACTGGTGTGGCACTTGTGCCGAGAATCAAACTATGGGCCCTGTGTGCTCGCCTGAGCTTGCCTCAGCAGGCGCTTTAGACCAGGGAGCTATCTTGCCAGCCCAGCAGCAGATATTATCGATAATCTAAGTCAAATGGGCAAAACGGAGTGAGCAGCAAGTTTATGCCAATAGCTTTACAATTGTGGAGAAGCATTCTCCCTACTCCTGTTTTCTGTTTCTGTGATGTTTCTTTTTATGCACAAGAAAAGACATTACGTGCCATTCTAGAAATGAACTGCAGAATAAATCCTTGCTGCATGAAGTGGCTTCTCTCTCTTGTAACTGCTTACCAAGGCAATGACTCCTTAAGAAGATCACAGCCCAGGGATATGGCTTCCAGGAGGCAATTTGTTTGGCGAGTTGAATCTCATCCCCATCATGACTTGGCACCCTACAAACATGGTGGAAACAGATGATGTTTCTCTGCCCTCTTAAGCCTCGTGGCCTCACTAGGGACTCTCTCAGGAGATCTTTGTAAATCTTTCCCAGTCACTGCCTTCACAGATTCCCCAACTAAACAGCTGTCTGACATTCCTGCTCATTGCCATTTATCTGCTACATAAGAGGAACAAGGCATTACTGCTGGGAGGTGTGTCAGATTTGTCTTCTTGGCCCTCCTAATCCTTCTCTTATGAGATATTAGAGTCCACTCAGCAGCTCTTACCACATCTCTCTCCGCCTATCACTACCTCTATTTCAACTTCCATCCTTTCTCATCGCTAAGGATGAAGAGTTGAGACAAGTGGGGTGAGTTCCTATTAGCGGTGGGCAGAGGATGACACGCGATCTCACATTCTGCTCTCATCTAATTCGTAGCTATCAAGCAGATCTTAGAGTGCCATCCACTCAGCATCCACCAAATTGGCCTATTTTCCTTAATAGTATGAGTTCTGCTGATGTTTCTGTAAGTCTAGATGATTATTGAGGGACAGGACTGCTAATGTATAAGACATTTCTGTTTTCAAGCCAGGGCAGCAATTTTTTGTTTACTTATCACATCAGATGACAAAATCTTCTCTAATGTCCCCATTCTGTGAGGGTCAATTTTTTAAAAGTTTTAAAGTTAATGCTCAACCAATTTAGGAAAGGATGAGTCTCTGAGGCTTTGGATGTTTTGCAGAGAAAATGACACAGTTCATTACTAAATGTGAGATTTAAGACATTTTTCTAAACATATGTACTGTTTTAATGTTTCTAAAAGAAAATCATATGAAGCCAAAAAGCTTTTTCAAACTGAACAATAAAAAGGTACATTATTACACTTACCAGATGGTGATGTCTCAGACAGTTTGTTGAGGATTAAAAATATTTATTATTGCTTTAAGGGATTCAATATTTACAGGTCCTTAAAATATGTAATTTAAGACATAATTAAGGCATGTCAAAAGTCTAATGCTCTTTTTATGTATTCACTGAATAAAATTACAAGTTGAGATAATGTGCTTTCTTTTAACCCTTGTTTCGCTTCCTAGAATTTAGAATTTCCTGAAAACTCAGTGAACAAAAAGCTTAATTCCTAATTAAAAATTTAATTTCAAGCTTTCATCATAAAGTTATAATTTCTAAGCTTGTTTATAACTTTCTGATGTGTTTGCTCTAATATTATTATTATTATTATTTTCCAGAACTGGGAATTGAACACAGGCCCTTGTATTTGCCAGGAAAGTGTTGATTCTACTGAGCTCTCTCCACAGCCCTTGTTCTAATGTTATAACCTTTGATCACTGCCATTTTCAGTTCCTGTACACCACTTTCACCTAATGTTAATAATGAAGCTTAGTAGATGGTGAAAATAAAAGTCAGTACATCATTTCCTAAAGTATCTTAAAAGATTTTACTATGTCAGTAACTGATTATTCAGTTAAAAAATGTGCTTGATTTCCTGCATTTTGTGGGCCTGAGGTCAGCTTCTCAAACTGTTTCATCCATCTTTGCAGTCTCAATATACTTAAAAATAGTTCATTTATAAAAGCTGTAAGTCCACAATTACGACACTGCTCTTTGAACATCTGATATGTTCCAAAATTGTACTCTGTATTGAAACTGTGATTATGAGCATTACTATTTAAAAATGCCAGTGGCAATGGCTGTAAACTACAAAGGGGATAAAGGCAATGTTCTTTTCAGGTTTTGAAATATGCATCTGTTATTGCACGTCAATAATTTATTCTCAGGCAGAGATGCTGAGGTTGCATGATCTGTTGGCAAGCACCAGTCTTCAAGGGCAAGCATTAATTGTAGCTTTTCAGAAATTTCACTCATTTTTCGTAGCTTGATTTCCAAAAACTCACTTCACTGAAGAGAAAAATGAGTATGTTTTGCTACTGAACAAAATAAATTTGAGTCATAATTTCCCTGTTGCCTTAAAGTGTTTGTGAATTTTGTAATTTATATGATTGTATCAAAAATTCTTTAGAAAAATGTGCAAGTAGTTGTATTCTACAGAAGTAGTGTTTTTATGGAAGTAAAAGGCAATACTTTATTTTTCATTCTGAGCACAGAACCAGAAATGAAATCTAGTGAAATCTCCCACATAGCTTGTAACATACTCACTCATGTTTTGTTTGCAATGTTTACAATTTTTGAGTATGAATACCCTTTTAATATTTAAAAAATTTTAAGAATTCAGTAGAGTCTCAGTCTAGGCAGTAGTAAGAATATATTTGCACATTGTTTTATTGATTGTATATTAAGTTAGAATTATTGTTCTTGGGGGATAGTTATTTACTTCATTGAAAATTAGAAGCAAGAGGCCAAAAAATCATGCCTTTCTTAGAAAGATTGATTAAAATCTATAAAATTTAGAGAAAATATATCTGATAAATATTATGTCATTTCTTAGAATATCATTCTGGTTCTGACTTTAATAAAGAAAATAAAGGTCTTAGTGAATAATAACATTCAAGTTCAGGATAATACGCTTTGTTCTGAAAATTGTTTTGCAGTTTAAATTTCTGTGCATGATTTTTATTCATCACAGACCTTCTAAATTTTCTAATAAAAATGTAATAATATTCTTTTACCAACATCATCATTTGGGAAAAAAGATTTATATAAAAAATTATTTTGTGACCTCTTTAATAATATTCAGATATTTTCAAATAAAACTATTAGCTTAGAGTTGCAGGTTTTCAGTTTCTACAAATATCTCAAAGATATTTGCTAATGCCAGAGAACATCGCATTCACCCTCTCATTTTTTTTTTTTTTTTTTTTTTGATTTTAGGGAAGATTCTACAGGTTTTCAGGGTCTTACAACTATATTGGACTTATAGTGATTTGCCTTTTTACAGCCTCCCAAGTGCTGGGATTATAGGCATGCACCACCATGTCCAGTCTCAGTTGCCCTTTCAGCATGCCCCTGGGGTGGGGGTGGTGTGGCAGACCCAGGGATTGAACCCTGGTCCCTGTGCCTGCTTGCAGGTGCTTTAATCCACTGAACTACTTGTCCTGCCCCTTATTCCCTCATTCATTGATAAGGTGGCTAAGTCCCAAGATGATCACTGTTGGTCCCTCATTATATGGCAGAAGTAGCAATAAGCCGGGATCACATCCAGCATTCTAGACAGGAAACTTTCTTTCCACACTCTACTTCTGCCTGAAACTGAGTCCCCCATCATGGAAACTTGCTTACAATGTTTTAAGTGCCTTACATTTTATTTCAGTGCTTTTCATCAGATTGTGCTGTTTCTTTACAGGGTTATTGATCCCACACCGTCTTTTAACATTGACATTCCAGAGCAGAAGATGAATTATCCTCAGAATAGAATCTTATTCTCTTTGTGCCCAAACTTACCCCTTCCTAACTTAGCAAGGAGCTGTTGTGTGGTTAATTTGAGAAGATCAATTGACCTATATTGAGTGGATTGTGCTAGGTGAAAAAATAGTTGTCCCTGTGTGTTCACAAGTGTATGTACATGGGATCTCACTTAGGGTTTACTTTCAAGATTCCCTGAAGAGACTTTATCTCTACCTTGAATCTGCATTTGGGAACAATTACAAATATCAGTAAACAAATGAAAATACAATGCCAGGTAAAAATACAAGAAAAATGACCCATTCAAAATTTATACTACTGTGGAGAATCAATATGGTTGAATAATTTGTGGCAGCAAAATTCAACTTAAGTATAATTCAGGATCAGGAAAATAACAACTTGGGGAAGAAAAAAAAAACTAGTGGAGAATATATTTGGAATCAGAAAAGAGCTAATGTGAATATCTAAAGTTACAGAACATTTGAAAGTTAGAATATAGTCCTGAGAAGGAAATACAGAACAGTAGTTTAGACTCTCTTCTCTGGCCCAGAATAGTGGTGAGGGGAGCCTGACCCTGCAACGTGATGAGTGCTGGGAACTCCAGGAAGAAATGCATGCAGTGGAGTGGGCCAGAGAGGTGAGCTCCAGGGAGAGTCCACTGTGGTTGGGATCTTCAAGGTTAGAGTAGGGTTTTGCTCTGATAGGACTCCCACCATGCAACAGGTAGGCACAGGTGCCTGCCATACTACCAGAGAACATTCAGTCAGGTATCATTCGATGAAAGGGTTGAGCATTTGAATCTGGTTGTCAGAACTGCTGGGAGCAAGCCTCAATTCAAGGGTTCCACTGGTACTATCCCATTCTGGGTGAAAGAAAACTTTGGGAGACTTTTGCTGAGAGGGAATAGGTTGAAAAGAGACACTCTGAAGAGTTTGAGGTTTGATCAGGAAGGGCACAAGTTCTATACCTGTGGTGGGAGGCCAGGCCTGGCTTGAACTATACTGGTTCCAAAAGTGCTGGGCTGGGATGCTTGAATTCTGACCCTATTCCCACCATCCAACACAGATCTGAGATCTGACTGTCTTCTGAAGCTATTGGAATGAGCAGGGCCTCATTATGGTTTGACATTGCCAGAGTAACAGAGGAGTAAACAGAGGTACCATAGGCTAGGGAGGAAAAGAATCATGAATTATTGTGCTTCAGACTTGATTCAGAAAGAAAACTGCTCATTCAAAAATACAGTTGATTTTGGGGGCTCCATTTTCTTCTTTCCTATTATTCACTCATTTGTTGGGGTTTGTAGAATTTTTTTCTTTGTTCTTCTTTGCTTTAATTTTTACTTGTATATTTCTCCACTCAGTTTGATTTTTTTCCTTGATCTTTATTCTCCATGTTGTTTCTTTTTCTTCTTCTCTTTTTCTTTTATCTTCTATATTTCCTTTGTTTTTCTTCTGTTACCTTTATGTCATACTGTACATATCCTTCTATTTCTGAATATCTTTCACTTGTCTCTCCTCCTCATTTCCTATTATTTAAGTTTTTATATTTTCTTACAGTTTCCTGTTCCAAACTTTGTCTTTAATATTATACCCATTACACTTTATTAATCTGTGGATAGTTATCTTTGTTATGACTTTTGAATTCCTTTCCATGATTAGCAGAGTACAGTTTTGGCATTTGGTTCATACTTGCTGTAGGTCAGTATCTGAGTAGTCTAATTTGGAAGAAAACTAATGATTTTGGTGGTGACAGAGAACACTGCACTTCACCAAGGGTTCAGGGAGACTTCCTCTGGCATAATCACTAACTGGCTCATCTTTTTATCACATTAACTGGGTTAAGACATTGCATATAAAACCCAACTGGGAAACACACAAATATGGACAGTCAAGTGTAATGATATGTTAATTTTATTTATGTATTTATTAGTACTGAGGATTAAACTCAGGACCTTGCACTTGTCAGGTGGGTGATTATGCCTCTGAGCAGATCCTATATCACATACTTAAAAAAATAAACAACAAACTTTTCTAGAGACACTAATGAAAAGACAATGTTTATGAAGGAAAATTGGGATTTTTTTCTTCCACATTTTGTTGAACTATAGGTAGTTATTTTTTAAATCAATACTTTTCCATATTCTAAAATCCCCCTTGATATTTTTGTACAACAGACAATATACATTACATGTAGACATTTTCTCAGATGAATTTCTAAAAATAATGGTCATCACATTTAGTAAGCAATGAGTGTTTAGCAAACAGCAGGTGTGTTACCAAATGCTATGCTTCACCAATCTAATTTACGTAGAACCATCACGATTGTGTACCCTGATCTTGTCCAGCATACAGATGGAGAACTGAGACCTCACGCATTGTCACCCAGGCAGTCCTCACAGGGGCTGGTTTGTGTGGTCTTTGAGAGTTTCCATTCTATTATGATAGTGAGAGTGCTTCAAACACTAAAGAAATAATTGTGTTGTAATAAAATTACATGGTTCTAATAAAATTACATGATTCCATAATCTAGTTCTTGCCTTGTAATAAAAATCTATGAGAATGGGAATAAATGTACTACATATTTTCAATTGCTTTATCTATAATAATGAACTTAGCATTTGCCCATTTTCTCAGGTCATTCCCAGCCACAAAACAAAAAACAAACAAACAAACAAAAAAAAAAAAGAATGAGAGACACGAGAAATGATGTACTTCCAAATACATGAAAAGAAAAGCAATGTCCATTGGTTAAATACACCATTACTTTTATTTGTTAGTTTTTGGGAGAAGTTTGTGTTAGTGTGTGTCTCTAAATGGATAGATTAATTCAAACTAATCGTACATACAGTTTTGTATTTCATATTGAGTTCTTTATAATATGGTATAATGAAAAGCTATATCGATGAATGATTACTATCCACATTACAGTATCACTGCAAAATTCAACATTGTAGCAGTGGCTGGTATTGACTTGTGTAACAAGGCTCCAAGGCAAATAAAATCTTGTTTTGGGTCTCATAAATCGAAAGTTTGTTTTAGTCTGCTAGTCTGTGAAGGTTAGAATTAAATGTTTTATTTTTAAATGGAGTATTCTTCCACTTGAAAACATCTCAACCCCTCTCCCAGGGTTTAACTTTAAGAAAACTTTTAATTTACAGACTTCTTTGAGAAACTGCAAGTTTTCTTAATGAATTCATAGATTTTCTTTCTCAATTCTCTCTAGAATCACATAGGCTATTAATCTTAGGTGATTTTCGTATACATATTGACAACATTGAAAATGGGTTTAGAGTAAAAGTTATTCCCTTTTTAAATTCTTCTGCCTTTTCTTGGCCTGTGTCTCAGATGACTTTATTGTGGGTGGGCAAGCCATTGACAAATTCAACACTGACTGTCATCTACTGATTTGTATTTGAAAGTGTGATTCCACCCATTATGCTACTCGACCTCTTACCTTTTTGGCAGTTGTATTAATTCTCATTCATTTCACTTAACCTCATTTTAGCACCAAATATTTAATATTCATTTTATTTCTAAATAATCAATTTCTCCTACTGACATACTATCCAAAATAATTATTGATTTGCTTAACATACACCTTTGGTTTGTAAATTAAAATTCCCATTTTGCCCTTTACAAAGGATGGAGCACTTTGACAATATCCTCATCCTTATGGCCAGCTCAAGCCAACTCTGATACTAATTGCATTTATGTAGTGATGCATATTAAAAATACCTGGTCTTCTTCATCACCTAAACAATGAAAATATATTGTTGGCATACACTACACTATTATAAATTTGGCTCTTCATTTTTTTCCTTAAATAATAGAGATGTCTCAAAAGTTTCCTCTACAAATTCTCCAGTTATCATCAGATATGGAAATATTGTATAATTTAAAAAAATAAGTTTAGGTTTTATGTAGAGAAATTATCTCATACGGATTCACTAGGTTTGTGTGTATATTTATTTTTGTGTTCATTTATGATAAATGAAGGACCTGTAAATTTAAATAGTTTTGGGTTCTTTTCAATATCTCTGATGAAGAACTCCAGGAGGGCATGAAATTGGGATTGTTTGAGTGACTGTTATTCCTTTTCAGGTTAATAAAGCCCTGATTTTGAAGTGAGTCAATCAATAATGTAGAACTTAATTCTGTCCTCAAAGTAAATTAGGAACAATATATGCTGATTATTACTAAGTTAATTTTCCCTAATTCTATGTTGCCTTAATAATCGATTATTTTCTTTATCTTATTTTTAATGTAATGCTTACACATAGGAAACCGATGAAGGTCTTAAATCATTGCTTTATTGATGTCATATGAATATTGCAGATGAAAATTTCAATGTGCTCAGGTTCTGAGCTCATCTTTCCTATTAGTGTAGTTGCTACTTGATTTGTATTCAATAGGAAGTATTAAATCATTTATATGTATTTGAATAATGTGATAATACTTTCTGTTTATATAGGATAATTTCCTCCTGGAGACTGCAAAACAGATTTCTTCTGTTTTTCATTTATCTTCACAATATCTTATTGATGTTGTCAACTAATTTGTATTATCCATCCATATTGATTGGAAAACATGCTACTTATTATTACTAACATTATTGTGTAGAGAAGCAAAATGACTTTCCAACTTTCTATAAGCAGGTGTCTAGGATTGAAGTCAAGGAGCTTTGGTAATGACAGTTAATTGGGGATGTAAAATACACTCGTCAGAGTTCTCTAGGCCAACACAACTAGGAGAAAGCCTTAATCACTGTGATTAGAAATTGGCTTGAACATATCAGTGTTGGCAGTGATGTTGGAACTGGAAGGGGTGGAGAGAAGGGAGGAGAGGGAAAGCAAGGCCTAGGGAGGGAAAACAGTAGTGGGTGAGCATCGAGAGACTGTAGTTTTAGTAATTTATTTATAAGATTGTGGAACCCAACACATCCAGAACCTGTGAGGTAGGCTCAGTGGAGGATATTCAAGTAAAAGTTACTTTAGTTTGGGGTTTGAATTATGCAGAACAACAGGGTGAAAGCTTAGGCAGATGAGCTGACTAATTTTCTGACTGTAGACAAATACCAGGTTTGACTATCATATTTGCATTTAGTGTCCTAACCCTAACATTCCTAGGCATCGATATGTTTCTGTGAATAAATAGTTAGACTAGGCAGCATCCTTCAAGAGCTTTTCTTTTGTGTTTCCTGGAAACCTCTGTTTTTGATAAAGGACATAAATATATTGGATGAAGCCTCTGTTGTTATGCTTTACTGAATTCAAGTGATTGTCAATATGAACTACATCCAAGAAATATCTTCCCAGCAACATCTAGACTGTTTTTGGAAAACAAGCTTTCTCTGGGGTTTATGAAATTCCTGAGCACCATAGGTCATCCACAGGGAAAACAAATTATTGCAGCTTGATAGGTACAGATCATCTTCATATCATTGTTGCATCTTCAAGCAGTGGGCATGACTGAATAATGTTTGTGAAACATTTGTAGCTGCATGGATTTCATGCTTATGTTACTATGGATGCATGGTTGAAATGTGTGTGCTTGTGTGTGTGTGTGTGTGTGTGTGTGTGTTCTAGTTCATCAAATTAGAACATGTGATTGTCATTTTCTCAGCTTGTTATTTTAGATGTAGCTTTGAATATCAGATGCAGTATCAAATAATTATAGCCAAAGCATTCTTCTTGAGCTTTACTATTTGTATATAATCTCCTTAGATTTAGGCCTAAATTAATTGTACCTTGGAATGTGTTATAACCGTGCTGGTTTACCTCCGATAGTATAAGGGCTTCATCATGTTTTCTCTGACTGATTTTCTAACTACAGACAAATAACAGGTTTGACTATTATATTTTCATTTACTATCCTAACCCTAATATTCCTAGTCATCTATATATTTCTGTGAAGAAACAGTTAGACTAAGTTTATTTTCCATTATTTTCTTGCTTTGCTTCATCAAGTTAGATCTATGCTTGCCCTACTGGCCTTGGGAAGGTTCCAACATCTGGTTCTCTTCAGAATGTCAGCACAAGTCATGGTGCTGTCACTAACCTCAGAGGGTCAGTTTTGTTTCCTTAGTACAATGGATTTAGTATGCCATTCAGTTTTTGGTGTTTTTTTAGTGTACATGGTCATCAGGGTCTCACTACACAAATCAGACTAGTAGTGATCTCCCTTCTTTCAACCTCCCAAGTGCTGGTATTATAGGTATGTGTTATCACATCCGTATTCTGATGCTGTCTCTGCCTAAACAGGCACTTTAATCCTCTAAGCTAGCCGGCTGGCCCTCATTCAGTTTTCTATTAGTGAAAAATTAAAATCAGATTTACCTTGTTTTCAATTTTCCAGAATGACTAAGTTCTGTGGAGACTAGGTCTCTGGCAGGGACCCATGACCAGACTAACAGCGTCTCAACACTCTTTCTATGTTTTAGGTCAAAGAGATAACTTTCAGGGAAAGAACTTCATTATTAATATTAATACCTCAGAATAAAAGCTAACAATAGATACTTTTCCTCATTGTCTTTTCATTGTTATCTATTTAAAACTATTCAGTCAATTCAGGTATAGGACATGTAATTTTAAAAGGTATAATTCTGGCTGGTGTCATATCAAATAATTTCCATTAATTTTGGGGCAAAATAAAATTAGCAGTATGTGAAAAAGTATTTAGTGTCATTGTCCTTCAATAAATAAAATCTATAACCAAACCCACCATGCTACAGAATTTCCTACCTCCACCAGAATGACTGTAATCAGCAAGATAGAACAGAAAACCGAAACCCTCACGATTGCCAGGGAGAGTGTAAAATGCTGCAGCTCTTTTGGCAGATTTTCTGTCAGCATTAAATGTTTCTTACATGACCTACCTGTCCTTCTGAGAAGTATGTAGTGAAGAGGAATACGGAGACCTACCCACAAAATACATGTACACAAACATTTAGAGAAATATTGCTCATAACAGTCATATATAAAAGGAATCTAGAACTTCATCAACTGATAAATAAATAACATATGGTGTATTTATGTAAAACTGATGGAAGTGCACAGTGTATTTATATGATATGGCATTTAGCACTAGTACGTGGTGTGACATAGATGGACAATAATAAAATTGTGCTAAATGATAGAAAAGAGTCACAGGACACCACTTAGGTGATTCTGCTTACGTGAAATGTTCAGAAAAGACAAATTCACAGAGAGAGACAGTAGACTGCTTATCCACAGAACTTCAGAAGAGGAGGAATGGGAGCGAGTAATAATGTGTACAGGATTTCTTCAACTATGATGAAAATCTTCTAAAGCTGATGTGGTGACGGCTATAGAAAACTCTTGCTATACCCAAGATGACTTGATTTGCATTTTAATTGATGAAATGCAGCTGGGCAAGGTAGAGCAGACCTGTTATCCCAGCCCTTCTGAACACTGATTCCAAATGATCAATGTGAGTACCAGACCAGCCTGGCCTGCAAAGTGAGCTCAAGGCCACCCTGAGCTGCATAGCAACACCCTGTCTCAAAGAAAAAAAAAAGAAAATTGATGAACTGCATATGTCTATAGTTCAACAATTTTTTCATTCTTCTCACCAAAGGTTCTTGCTCTCCATTGTTAACTCCATGCAAGGAAATATTTTTTTTCAAAACTCATTGTGTCTTTCTTTCATACATGATTGAAATTCAGTTATGCTTAATACTAAATTTTATGTGGACAATCATAAGATGCTAAAAGCTGAATGTATACTAGAAATGGAAGAATAGGATTGTCTCCAAAGACAGTTGGCTAAAGATGAATAATCAGAATGTGTAACTGGTAATGTTGTTGGTATTTTATTGAAAGGACATTGAAATGAATAAATGAGTATTTTATGCTTTCAACTTGTGTGTTTGACAAGTGTAATGTTGGGCAAATCTTTAAAAATACATTAGGTTCAAATGAAGGAGCAAAACAAGACACGGAGTATCTTTAGATTCAAAATTTTTTTCTTTCTTTTTTTCCTGGGCAGGGACAGAAATCAGAAACTTGCACTTGCCAGGCAGGTGCTTGTGCCACTGGGGTATCTCTCCAGCCCCCCAAATCCTTTACTATCTTCACAATAGTATCTTTCTACTTCTGATAACTAAAAGAGTATGTATTTTTCATTTATGGGCATAACTGTGGTAATGAAGTTTAAGTTTTGTCAGTTTGTTTAACTGAGGAGTTTCTAAGGTGATTCATAAAGCTTATGTCATGGTTTGCATCTAGGTGTCCCCCAAAGCCTCATGCCATCATAAGGTGGCTTCTGGTGTTTGTGACTGATTCTAGATCCAATGCTGGAATTGCAGGGGTAAGTGCTGTACTCTGTCCCGAGCAGGGTAATCTACACTGCAGTGTCAGGAGGGGAAAGGGGCCATCTAGCTGCCACAGCTGCTGCCTCTCCCTCTGCTTTTTGATACTGTCATGAAAGGCTGCTCACTGCCTTGTGCCATCTGCTTAGGAGCCAGCTGAGTATGGACTGAATCACCCACTAACTATGAGTGAAATAAACCTTTCCTTCCTTAATTTTGGGTGTTGGGGATTTTGTCCCAACAACAAAGGAAAATGATCAAGACAGCACATTTCTACATGTGTTTCCAGGGGTCATGGATGTTTTACTCCAGATTCTCCCTCCAATTCTTGGCCCTTTCCTATGTGGTGTTATTATTTTCTCTGCTTACCAGCTACCCTGAGTGAGGTAAGAAGTTTTGTTCCTCTGTGATCTTCCTCGGTGAATTTCTTTTCTCAGATGCAGCCAACCATGGACTAATTCCCTAGAAATTGTAAGGCAGTGCAAACTTCTGCTTCCTTAAATTATAAGTGTTAGATATTATTTCTCAGTGAAAGGAAAACTAACCAAATCAAAGACTATATTTTTACTTTTCATGAGTGACTCCAGGTTATTATCAACTTTTTCCATGTGAGAAGAATTCTTTCTACATATTATTTTAATAGCTAGTGTGTGCATAGGTGGATTTGAACTATACCTTGGAACAAAATCTCAAATCCATCAAGTTCTTTACATTTTTGTTACTAGTTCATCAGCATTATTTTATACTGCCAAGAAAGAACAAGAGTGGTATAAATTTTCTATGCATTTTTTATTCCCTAAGCCATATGTAGTCATGAAAACTTGAAATGTAGTTAGTACAACTGAGACTCAGGAATTACAATTTTATTTAATTTTAGTATTGTTAAATTTAAATGTAAACTAAAATACTTATACGTGCACAATAGAGACCAGGTCTAGATTTAACTTTTATCATTTTTGAAATTTCATCTCTCCACTATTTTCATCCCAGCAATCAAAACTTTTCTGGCGTACTAAATTATACACATCAAAGCTAATAAAATGTTTTCATCTTATGTGTTTACCTTGTGATCACTTATGCTCTTATAATCTTAAGTACCACTTTTTCTCTCTTTATTTCAGACATGTAGATTTTGCTTGTTCCTCAAACTCATGATCACAAAGTATTAATTCATTTTCATATATCTCATTGCAAATTTTTATTTTTTTAATAATGGGGAGAATAAATCAAACTTTTAGAGACTTGTTCAATTAAGTCTGAGAGGATGGTACCATTGCGTGACTTGTTAAGACTGTTGTTTGTTTCTTGAGGAAGAGTCACACTGTGTTCCCTGCTGGTCTCTAACTCTGGGTTGTTCAGGATAGGGCTCACGTTTTAGTCCTCCTGCTTCAGCCTCCAAGGGTGTGAAGACTACAAGAGGCTCCCCTAAGCCCAGCTGAGACTGTGAAGTGGAGTGCTGCACAGCTGCCAGGTGCTGTACTGATGGCTCAGGGCTCAGCAAGCATCTGGCCAGCACTGGGCTGCTTCAGAAATCATCCTGAATGGCAGCAGCGGCAGCAGCAACAGCACCATTGTCACCAGCTCTGCCACTACTGAGCACTGCAGAAGTGTGTACCATGAGGAAGGCGCTGGGCGTGCAAAGCAAGTAGTGCCCAGCCCCTCAGCATGTGGCCTGCAATGGGGATTGAACTCAGGCTCTGGCACTTGCCATGCAAGTGCTTATCCTGCTGAGCTATCTCTCTATCCCCCTCCAATTTTCCTCAAATCATTCTATAAAATAAGGGAATATCAACTCCTACTGCATAACGATTGCCTGCTCTTCATTTAAATTAGGTTTCAAATTCAAAATTATTTTCATTTGTAATAAAATTAATGATTTCACATGTGATTATCAAGATGGCTATCTGAAGGGGCCAAAATATTGTCTTTTTTCTTATTTCTCTGATGATGACTGCTGAAATAAAGAAATTTGTTCCCATCCAAGAAATTGAGATAAAAGTATAAAATGGATCAAAGGAAAGAGACTGTGTGGAGGCCTTAGCTCATTGAAATAGTTTTTAAACTTCAGTCATTGTACTGCACTGCAAAGAACGTAAGTCCGGGAGTGAAATGCTCTTCAAACACAAATTAGCTCTTCAAGGCAAGTTGCTTAGTTGCTGTAAGAAACAACTGTTGTAACCACAAAATCAGAATAACATAATCTACTCTATAGCACTTTTTGTTAAGTGGAATTAAAACAATACATGTGTATCTCCAGCCTTGTACGTGGGTGTAAATATATGCTTAACAAATGTCAGTGACTGCCTTTCTATATTAAAGCTTTTGTCAAAATGTGTAGGAGAATAAAATGTTTATTTTGTTCAGCAGATGCTAACGATCTATAGGAGACAATAAGCTTATGAATATCTATTTTGATTTTGTATTTAATAGGACATCATTTATAGAATGCAGTACTTTAGAGAGTGTTTTGTCTCAGAAAAGATAAGCTCATACATATTAGAGTTTCTTCTGGTGGTATAGAAACTAATTATCTTCCAGGAAATAATGACATTAGTATTGGTAGACTGATAATATTAACTTCTGCCCTTCATATGCTCAGAAATAATTGATAAAGTAATTATAATGTTATTCTGATTTGGTTTTCTGCAAGGTATGTTATAAGCTTTAAGCATAAAAAACTAATTTAAAATACTTCAAAAATATACTTTATGGCACAGTATTGCTATTTTGAATTACTGTTCTTAGTTTGATGAGCACAAATATGAGTAATTTATCTGTCCTTCAATCTAATCAAATCTAGCTGCATTTTTATAAACCATTATTTTTTAGGATGAATGAAAAATATCCTTCTTATATTTTAAGTTCTGGCATAGAAGTTATAGATTTCCCCTGTAGCTGAAGCAAACTTAGTGGATTCTTAAAATGGTAAGTTGCTGATGTATAGAACAAGGAGTTATTGTTAGATAAATTGTCAGGTAAATTGAAAAAGAAATGGTGTTTTTGCTACTCAGTGAATTTCTATGTAATATGTCCTTTAAAGTTGCCTATAAAAGTATCTGTTTATTCAGAAAGTCTTTCAAGTATTCTTTCAAACTTTTAAGGAGCTCAACATATTCGCTTTCATGGGCCTTAAAGCACAGGAATGAAGTTGCCCTCTGCCTCATGGATTCCTATGGTGAGGAAGCCCTTATACCCATATGACTGTGTTTGAAGACTGGAGTTCTTAAGGGAATAATTAGGGTTGCACGAAGTCATTAGGGTCTTAATCCCACCAGTCTTGTGTAGTCATTAAAAGAGGAAGAGACACAGAGTTCTATCTTTTTCACCAGTACACACAGAAGAAAGGTCATATAAGGATTCAGTAAGAAGACAGCTGTGTTTAAGCTAGGAAGGGAATTCTCATCAGGAATCAGATAAACCAGCGCCTTGATCTGGGACTTCTGGCTTTCAGATCTATAAAATAAGTTTCTGTGATGGGCTAGCCAATCTATAGTTAATTTGTTATGGCAAGTTGAGCTGATATAATTCTGGGCATTAAATAGAATTCAGATGCTTGCATCCTGTTTTTTACACCATAATTTCTTTTTAAGGTGTCTATAACATCTCATTGTCTTTTTTTTAGAAAATAGCCTTTGAAAATGAATATTTGAATGGTACATGGCACTTATTAGAGGTGGAAAGATATTGTGTATCTCTAAATCTTCATCTTATTTGTAAGATTAACATAATTGCCATCTTCTAGGATGCTTGTGGTACTACAGACAACTGTTTCAATCTGTTTGTGCTTATGACACAAATGTTATAGCTGTAAAGGTTGTATCTGATAAACCAATTGTATGAGATGAAAATAATTCAGTTACCTGAAGTCATCATTCTCGCTAGCTTCTGTGGCTGGATTTACAACATAAAGGTATGTTATTACACAAGCTATTTTTTATGTTTGTATTTCTTTTTATGATTCATGTTGCCCACACTAAAATTCTTATGTTTATATGAGTGTAGATGATAGATTTCTAATACATACACATAGATAAATGATTGACTGAGTGGGAATAATAGCTTTATGATTAAGAATGTGCCCTTTCCAGTTCCAAAGAATCAAATGTCCTGTATTTGAGAATTCATTCCTACAGCTGGGGAGATAGCTCAGTGGAATAATTGCTTGCTTGGCAAGGGCAAGGGCCTGAGTTTGATCGCTGGTACCACTGAAAAAAGAAAAAATAATCATTCCTGTTATTATTAGCTGCTGGACCATATACTGTCCAGTTTGTTGTAGATGTTTTAGTCTTAAAATTAAGATGGGACACACTGGAGCAAACAACATGGAGAAGGTGGGGGACAATAGTGGAAGCAACGGGATGAAAGGCTTGAAAAGGAAAGCCACTGTAGCAGACCCTCAAGGGGCTGCAGTCGCCCAGGATGGAGCAACAGAAGGTGTGGTCCAGCCTCTGGAAATGACTGACTTTCCCCGCATGCTTCAGCATTTCGGAAAGTAAAAACAAGCAGTGGTGACACTTAATGTTCACACAGTGGAAAAGCAGCAACAGAAGGAAAAATTGACTTTCAAGAAAAAACTTAAAAAAGAGAGAGATGCTTTCTGTGATAAGGCTCCACCCAGACTGGTACCCAACACTATTGATAACCAATGAGTCTATGATGAAATTATAGTAGACCCTAATAATGAAGGGGTTGCTTAGATGAAGCTACAGATGAATTTCCTCCTTCAACAGAGAAACTTCTCCTGAGATACTCATCCCATCAGATAGACCCCATGGGAGCATGGCAAAACTCTGCCTGTAGCTCTCAACAGTTATACCCGACTCAAATTTATTATAGAAGATAACTGGCTCTGAAAAATACAACTTATTCCACAGTGCATCTCAAGAGATTTCACTGATCTAATTGTGATTAACGAAGATCGTAAAACACCAAATGGACTTATTTTGAGGTGCTTGCCATATGGTACAACCACTCATTTTAAAATGAGCAGTGTTTGTCCTCGAAAATAAATTAAAATAAGGGGCCAGGACCCAACAGAGCATGTACCTGAAATGATTTTGAACAGCTTCATAACAAGGCTGGGCCATTCAATTGGATGTAGGTTCGCTTCTCTTTAACCCCATTATCTTCAATTTATTGGAAAACAGGTTGCCACACTCCACAATCAGAGGGAATACATTTTCTTCAGATTTCATAGGTGAAAAGATTTGAAGAGTGAAAAGAAAGTGGGAATTCAAGGACTTGGATGACATTTTACCTCAAAATTAAGATCTCTTTAAAAAGGAACCTTTTATTCTAAATATGGAAAGTATGAATAGGTACATAAGCCCTAGAAATGGATACAACTCAAAGAAAATTTCATTTATAAAGTGCTATATAAATACTGGATTTTGCCAAAAAATTAAATTAAGTTGATAGTATTAATCACTTCATTGAGGATATTAAATAAATTAACACATTTAATATAGATTGAACAATTATTAACATAATAAGCTTCATAAATATTAGTTACTATTTGCACATTAAAATGTGCCTTCTTATATGTCTAACTTTTAAAAGCATTTATTTGCAAAAACAAATCAATGAATAAAAATAAAAAAGGGGCTATTTAGTGGAGTAAGTGCTTGTCTGGCAAGCACAAGGCCATGAGTTCAATCCCTGGTACAACGAGAAAAATAAATAGAGAAATAAATACATAAAAGCATTCAATTAATTTATCTTTGACTATATCTCCTTAAATGTAGTGAATAAAACACAACATTTTTAAAAAAAATGATAGCTTTTTTTTTCAGGAGTTACTGGCTAAATGTATTTTATCTATGAAATAGACAATGAATAATGATATTCAAATATGCATTTATTACCCTGCCAAGTAATATTGCTTAGTAATAAATTATCCCAGAATAATGAGAAATACACAGTAAAAAAGGCCTTAGTTTTATCCAGAGTCTTAGGAAAATGAATTTAAATTCTGTTGTTCTGTGCAAGTATTCAGGGTAAAGGAATGAATGGGCTATGTTTAACACGAACTGAGACTGTGTCAGGACATTTTCTAAGTGTGATCTGTGACTTTCTTGACTATGTTAAATGAATCCCAGCCTTTCCTCTGACCTTAATGTTACTGAAAACAAAGTGACCCAGTGGTCATTGCAAATTGTGTTTAATTGTACTTATTAAAGCTTGTATATATTTTGTAATCACTCAGGGATTTTCATTGTTGTTATTACTATTGTAGCTCAAGGCAATTGAAGGCACAGGCTCTGCCATGTGAGATGCCAAGAAATTGTCCAGATGTGATTTTTTTTGTGTTCAGGCACAAATATTGAGTGTAAGGAAAAGACAAGAAAAATAAGCGAGGCTTGCTAAATCGTAAGAGGAAGCAAATTGAATGACAAAAGCAACTTGCTTTCTTTAGATTCTGATGAAAGAAAAATTGGTGGAGAATGATGTTTATATGGAGAAAGTAGAATAATTAAAAAAGTGCAGATTAATAATAACCAAATATGATGGAAATGTAATGACTTCCCATGTCCACAAAAAATAAAACGGAAAATCACTATGCACAATACCCTGTACTCAAACACCACATGTTGAAAGTTCCAATTTTAAATTTGAAAAACATTTTTAAAATAGAGTGAGGGGCTGGGGAGATGGCTCAGTAGAACAGGTGCATCCCTGGCAAGAGCAAGGGACTGAGTTCAATCCCTGATTCTGAAAAAATAAAAATAGAGTTCCATTGTTCCTACCATGTAACAGCTACAGTACCTGTACTGCTTTCATACTAAAAAATGAAATGAAAATTAAATTTCTGTAATAACAGGGTATACCACAAGCACAAGGCCATCACTCCCAGGAGAATTTCAAGTGTCACACGAAGATTTTACCAAGGGCATGGACCTACATATTCAGAATGTGACTGAGACATGAAGACAAGAAATTTTCAACCTTGAATATCTTCAAAATATTAACTATTTCACTGTAGTATATAATGTGCTTCATTATGTTTTTTCTGACTTTTTTATTTTTATTTTTTGATGTTGCAAACTGTTTTCATAATGTTTTGGTGTCCTACAAGGAGCACATATGATATTATACTTAGAGACATTATAGCAGATGTCTCTAATCAGTGAATTAAGAGAGTGTCGCTGTTTACCTACATTATTTTTATAGCTGAATTATATCTCAGATTCAATAATTAATACTTACTACCTTGTTATTTTCCTAGTGGTTGTTTGTAGTACTAGAAGCCGACATAATATCTTGTTCAACCACTATTAGTGCAAATCTTGCTTCTCATAGAATTATGCAGAAGCACAGCATATTTACCCTAACTGTACTGTTTATAGACACATCATGATTCTTCCTTTGTATACCCCTTTTTTATCTAGACCTGTCAAAGATGGATACTCCATAGTCATTAAACAAATTTAGGTGCCTAAACTCGGCGACACAATCCAACACAGTCCAGCATTCCACAATAATAGTGAGTTATCTGAAGAAGTTGTTGACTGTAGCCATTTACAGCTCAACTTATTATTATGGTCCCATGTTATATATCTCATTTTATACCTTTCTGCTGGATGGTTAAGATCAAGATAGAGCAAGACCTATATAACAAAACATGTAGCTTTTGTTTCTGATTAGGTCAGTGATGGGCCCTCAGGATTTATCTTGTAATCCTGTACCTTACTCTGTAGATCCTTTGTGTGTGTCACCCATGTGGATGAGTCACGGCCAATGCTTGACCAGTTTGCTCTCTGTGAGAGCCTGAGAGAAAGTTTTCTCTCCATGTGACTCTCCCTAGGCACACAGTAGATCATCAATCTCTTTTCTCTGTGGCTCCGTAATCTCCTTGTTCAGAAAATTTGGGACACAACTGAGTTCCAGGATATCATAGTACAGGTTCCCCTATGTCCTGAGTCTTCGCTGACCTTGAAAGGCTTGGGGCAAAATGTTGGCTGGCCTTGCAGCTCTTCTATTTCTCCAATTTTGATCTGTGAACTTAGGTTGTTAACCATCCAGAAGAAAAGCTTAGTAGTACCCTGCAGCGTATGCTGTTCAGTTTGCCCTAACTATATGACTCAATTCTTTTTTAGCTCATGTTGTACATTTCTATTTGTATTTCTTCTTTTTAACTTATTATACAAGAGAGACTATAAGATATTTTGCACATGTGTGTCTGGTTTATTTCATGTATGAGTATATGTTCAAGTGGCATCCACTTCAATATAAATAAGTCAAGTTTATCATTCTTTATACCTGAGTAATACTCTATTATATAGAAATACTGCAACATTTGGAACCATTCTCATGTGCCAGACATCTTGGTTGTTTCCAAGATTTTGCTATCACAAATTGTGCTGCTATAAACACAGGTACACATATATCACTATGATATAATGATTTCAGTCCCCCTGGGAAAATTCCCAGTAGGGGGATAGCTGGCTTGAATGGGATTTCCAGTCCTACTCTTTTGATGAGTCTTCACACTGATCTCCACAATGGTTTTACCAGTTTACATTCCCGTCAGTAGTGCAAAAGTGTTCCCTTTTCCGCACAACGTCTCCAACATTTGCTGTTGGGTGATTTCTTTAGGATAGCCATTCTTTCTGGAGTGAGATGGCATCTCAGTGTTGTTTTTATTTGCATTGCAAGGATGGCTGGCAATGTGGAGCATTTTTTCATATATTTATTTGCTTCTTTAATTTCATTCTCTGAGAAGTGTGTATTCATCTCAGATGCCCATTTCTAAATTGGGTCTTTAAATTGGAGGGCCCTATCATATCTTAGTTCTTTATATATATATAGAGCAGACCTTTTCCTGATTACTTATTAGTTAGAATTTTTTCAAAGTTTGTGGGTTGTCTTTTCACATTGTTGACAATTTGTTTTGACGTGCAGAAGCTCATCAAGAAGAGTTGATCCCAAGCACAATCTTATAAGTGTTTCCCATGCGAATATATGTTTGTTCATGAACTCTTTACCTACCGCTATGTCTTCAAGTGTTTCTCCTATTTTCTCTTCCAGGAGATTGAGTGTTTCTGTTTTAATGTTGAGATCTTTAATCCATTTTGACTTTAACTTAGTGCATGGTGATAGACCTGGGTCAAGTCTTAGTTTTAGACATGCAGAAAGCCATGTTTTCCAGCACCATTTGTTGAAGAGGCTATCTTTCTTCTAGTAAACTTATTTGGCCCCTTTGTCGAATATCAGATCGCTGAGTGTGTTCTTACATGTCTCTGCATCTTCTCATCTATTCCATTGGTCCTCAGGTCTATTTTGTTGCCACCACCATGTTGATTTTATCACAGCGGCTTTGTAGTATAATTTCAAGTCAGGATTTTTGATGCCTCCTGCCTTGTCTTTATTGGCCAAGATTGCCTTTGCTATTCAGGGTCGTTTGTTGTTCAATATTGTTAAATATTTGGAATGATCTCTCTAGGTCTAGGAGGTATGTTGGTGACAGTTTGATAGGGATTGCATTAAATCTGTATTGCAATTTTTCTGAGTATGGCCATCTTCACGATGTTGGTTCTTCCTATCCAGAAGCATGGAATATCTTTCCATTTACTGAAATCCTCTAAAATCTCTTTTCTTAGGGTGTTATAATTTTCCATGAAAAGATGTTTGACTTCCTTTGTTAAGTGAATTCCAAGATATTTCATGTTCCACGGTGCTATTGTAAAAGGTATTGTTTCTATTGTTTCCCTTTCAGGGTAATTATTATCTGTGTAGAAGAATGCTATTAACTTTTGAGTTTTGACTTTGTATCCTACTATGCTACTGAATTTCTTTATGAATTCTAGCAGCTTCTTGCTGGAATTTTTTGGTATTCCAAGTAAAGTATCATGTCATCTGCAAATAGTGATAATTTAATTTCTTCTTTACCTATTCTTATTCCTTTTATTTCTCCTTCTTTTCTAATGGCTGTTGCTACTGATTCCAAAACTATTGAAAAGGAGGGGTGATAGAGGACATCCTTGTCTTGTACCTGATTTAAGAGTAAAAGATTTCAGTTTTTCCCCAATTAGGATTATATTAGCTTTCAGAATGTCATAGATGGCTTTTATTAGTTTAAGGTAGAGTCCATGTATTCCAATTTTCTGTAGGACTTTGAACATGAATGAGTGTTGGACTTTGTCAAAAGCTTTCTCTGCAATAATTGAGATGATCAAGTTCTTTTTAGGTTTCAGTCTATTAACATGGTGTATTACATTTATAGATTTTCGAATATTGAACCAATCTTGCAACCCTGGGATGAATCCTACCTGGTCATGGTGTATGATCTTCTTGATGATTTGCTGTATTCTATTTGCCAGGATTTTATTGAGTATTTTCTCTTCTAGTTTCATGAGGAAGATTGGCCTGTAGTTTTCCTTTTTAGTTATGTATTTTCCTGGTTTTGAAATCAGTACAATACTTGCCTCCAGAAATGATTTTGCAAGGACTGCTTTCTTTTCAATTTCATTGAAGAGTTTGAGGAGTGTAGGGGTTATATCTTCTATAAATTTCTTGTAGAAATCAGCTGTGAATCCATTCGGACCTGGACTTTTCTTTGTCAGTAGGCTTTTTATTAAGTTTTTATTTCAGTGCCTTTTATTGACTTATTGAGAGTTGTTATATCTTCTTGTTTCAGTTTTGGTAATTTCTACCTTTCTAGGAATCTGTCCATCTCATCTGTATCTTCTATTCTATGAGTGTAAAGATTCTCAATGTATCTATTTACAATCTTCTGAATTTCTACTGGGTCTGTGGTGATTTCACCCTTTTTATTTTTTATTGCTTGCATTTGAATTTTTTCTTTCCTCTGTTTGATGAGGTTGGCTAGAGGTTATCAACTTTATTTAGTCTTTCAAAGAACCAATCTTTTGATTTGGGGATTGTTTGAACTGATTTGTTCATCTCAATTGAATTAATTTCTGCTCTAATCTTTTTTATTTCTTTCCATCTTTGCACTCTGGGTTTCTTTTGCTCTTCTTTTTCTAGACGTCAGAGGTGCAATATTAAGGTCTTTATTTCTCCCCATTCTGTTTTCTTAATCTGTGAATTCATATGTCCCC
This sequence comes from Ctenomys sociabilis, assembly GCA_004027165.1. Classification (NCBI taxonomy): domain Eukaryota; kingdom Metazoa; phylum Chordata; class Mammalia; order Rodentia; family Ctenomyidae; genus Ctenomys; species Ctenomys sociabilis. The sequence continues at coordinate 45,029 of PVKA01003193.1, forward strand.
CTAAGAACTGCTTTCATCTCATCCCGGTAAGTTGATAGATTCCGGTAAGTTGTGCTTGAATTTTCATTGAATTGTAGATACTGTTGATTTTGTTGTTTAATTTCTTCTGTAACCCATTGATTGCTGAGTAGGGTCTTGTTTAATTTCCATGAATTTAGCGGGTTTTTCTGGTTTCTTTTGTCATTTATTTCCAGTTTCATTGCACTGGTCAGATAATATGCATGGGATAATTTCTGTTTTGTTGCATATACTTATGCTTGACTTCTGGACTAGTATATATTCTATTTTAGAAAATGACCCATATGCAGCTGAAAAAGTGTGTATTCATCTGTAGTTGGGGGGAACATATAAATATTTGCTCTATATATACAGCAAGTCCATTTGTTCCAAGCTCTGGCTCAGTTTTGCTACTTCATTGCTAATTTTTTGTCTGGTTGATCTTTGTTTTTAAGATAAGGGTGTGTTAAGGTCTCCTGTTAAGTTTGTAGTTTTAGATATTATGTTTTTATGTCCATTAATATTTGTCTTACATAGTTTCGTTCTCCTGTGTTTGGTGCATAGATATTTATGAGTGTTACCTCTTGTTCTTCTATTTTTCCCCTAACCAATATATAGTGTCCTTCTTTGTGTCATTTGATCATTCTCGGTTGGAAGGTGAGACTGTCTGAGAACAGAATTGATACTCCTGCTTTTTCTCTGATGTGCTGGATCATGTCGTATTATTTTCCATCCTCTGACTTTGAGCCTAAAAATGTTCTTTTGATTTAAGTGTGTTTCTTGTATACAGCATATTGTTGGATTTTGTTTCCTAATCCACTGTGCCAGTCTATTTCTCTTAATTGGTGAATTGAGTCCATTTACATTGATGGCTATAATTGAAATGTGTTGACTTATGATTTTCATGATATTTACCTGCTGTTGTTTACTCCTTTGTATCCTGTGTGTAATTTTCTGTTCTGTTTAATGGGTTCCTTCCATTTTCATTTGTGGAGTCCTGGTCATTGTGGTCTCTCTCCAGAACATCTTTAGTTAGCCTGTGTAGGGATGGCTTTGTCATCATGAAATTTTTTAGTTATTTTTTGTTATGGAAGTATTTCACTTCTCCATCAAACTTGAAAGAGAGTTTTGCATGGTATAATAGTCCGGGCTGGAATTTGTTTTCATACAGGACTTGAAGAACTCTGCTCCATGCTCTCCTTGTCTTCATGGTTTGTGTAGAGAAGTCAGCTGTAATTCTGATGAGTTTTCCTTTGAATGTTATCTGCTTCTTCGGATCTTTCCTATTATATGTCTCAGTGTGTTTTCACTTGGGTTGAAGTTATTTGGTGTTGTGTGCTTCAGTTACCTGAATGTAGGTTTGATTCCTTATTTTTTGGAAGTTTTCTGCGATTACTTCTCCCCAAATTCTTTTTATGTCATTTTTATTGGCTCCTTCATTCTCACTGATCCCAATTAACCTAACAATTTTCATCCTGCTGGCTTCTTGCAGGTGATGAATTATTTTTTATTGCATCCTTGTTGTTATTAAGAGATCTTTTCTCATCTTTTCACTAGCTTTCCCAGCATCCTTAAGATCTGAAATTCTGTCTTTGCTTTCACTCCAATGGTTTTATAGACTCATATTTGATATTTTTAGTTCTTCTATATCTCTTTGACTCTGCTTCATGCGTTCTATTTCTTTTCTGTATTGCTTTTCCCAGTACTCTGTCATTTTTCTGATATCCTCTATTTTTTATATCCATGTCTTCTTTAGAGGTAGCTGTTAATTCTTTTTCTGCAGTTTCTTCCAAATTGGGTTTCCTCTGTATATTTCCAGAAGTGTTTCTGTACTTCAGATGGTATGATTTCAAATAATTCTTTTTTGATTTTGGAAATTATTTCTTCTTTGTGTTCCTCATGACCTTTCTGCTGCTGTTTATTTGTTTCCAATGCTGTTCATTCCTACGATTCACCCGGAATAGTGTTCTCTGCACTTGTTCTGAGTGAGCATTGTGTTTCCCCCAGATGTTTCTGGATTTGATTCTTTATTTCAGATGATATGTATTCAGATATTTCTTTTTTATTTCAGGCATTAATTCTCGTCTGAGTTCCTCTATACCTTTCTGCTGTTGCTCCTTTTCTTCCGCCTCTGTTAATTCATTCATTTCAGCTGAGCTAGTGCCCTCTGCACTTATTGGTGGTCTCAAGACCTGAGAATGTATTTTTCTCTTTTTCTTTGTCATTTTTGTAGTACTGACCTCTGACCTTTGGTGTGGAGCTTTCGTGCAGCTATAGCCTTAGTGAGTAATGAGATTCGGGTGCCAGCATATTAAATTTGAGATTATCCAGTTATGCCTGTCCTAGATCTAGCTGTTGTGTTCAGTTCCTCTTTGCTGTAGCTCCTATAGTTCCCCTCTGTTGGGTTCCTGGCTAGGGGATCACTGGGGGACACAGAAGCTCTCTATCACACTCACCAGGCCAGGCGTGTGTGGATCGAGTGCCAGGAGAGTCATCAAAAGTTCTAGCTCCCATGGCGGGCTTGGGGGCAGTTGCACCAGGGAGTTGCTGGCAGGTCTGTCTGGGATGTCTCAGGAAGGTCTCTGGCTAGAATGTCTTGGGGCCCGAGGCTCTGAGTGGTGCAGAGCATGCATGGAGAAGCCAAAGACTCAGACTCAACACACACTCACAGAACTTTGAGGCCCATGGATTTGGGGAAATTCCCACTCATTCGGCGGGCTTTCGGGAAGGGGATCTGGGGAGTTGCTGGCTAGTGGGCCTTAGGTCTCAGGCTGGTTGCTTACTTGGTGGGCTTGGGCGTGGAGATCTGGGTAGTGTGGTGTGAAGGGGAAGAAGCCAAAGCCTCTCTCTCAGACTAACCACACACTCAGTGATCCAGAAGCAGGGAGAGTCCTGCAAATTCCCACTCGCTGGGCAAGCTTGGGGGCAGGATCTAGGAGGTTGCCTGAGTCTGCCCTGCTGTCTCAGGCTGGTGGCTCTCTCTTGGCGGGCTTTGGGGCGGGATCTAGCTGTTTTGTTCTTTTGAATTGAAAGGTGAGAAATAGTTTTACTTCCTCTGAAATATTCATTAAATTATTCTCTAAAAACACTAACTGTATCATCTAGTATGATGCTATACTTGCTTTTCTTGCAATTTTCTAAAATTAACACAAGGAGTTTCAAACAGCAAAGCAAACTGAGTATTACAATTTTGGCAAGGTATGGAAAACAAAAGATTTAAAGTTTGAGTGATCATTTTACTAATGTACGATTTTAAATATATTTTATCACATATACCTATTATGTGGTTTACTTGGTTATAATAAGCTATAAAATGTTTTAAAAATTTAGTGTTAACTTAATAACAGTTTCATTACCCAAATATTCCTGATAGCTTTGTTATTTATCAATAGATGGCTAATAATCATAATTGTATATGTATAATTTCAGAAAAAATTATGTAATATATAAATAATAACTTTTGCTACAATAGTCACTCAACTTTTATGATTTTACTCTATTTAACAAATCATTATTTTACATATAATATTCACAAAATTGGAAAGATAAATATTGCACCATCTATTTTACATTTTTCTCAAGATGTGTAGTATGGACCTATATATTTGTACTCTTATATACCATATTACATGTTACAATGATTAATATCCTGATTCTTTTATTCAATTTTGCATATATTATCGGATATATATTTTAAAAATAATTAAATACTATTATGAATAATATTTTGATAAGCTTACTGAGATACATGGATTAATATTTTTAGAGTAGGTTTTATATGGTATTGGGGATTGAATTCTGAATTTTATATGTGTTAGACAAGCATTCTATGCCTGAGCTACACCCTCAGCTCTTACAGTACAGTTTTAAAATAATTTAGACAAACATGCTTTGAAAAGTGTCTGAATGCTCCAATGCAGTTTAGAAGATATGTTCTTAAGGACAGGGGTTGGTCTGTATATCAGATATAGAAATCTGTATGAGTATAGGTTCTGTGAATAGCGCTCTTGGCTTCCTGTGTTGCCAGTTGGTCCTTCATTGTGCATGTTTTGTGTCAGTTTCATGCCTTAAATTCATACAGATATTGGTCAGTCCTTTCACAAAGTGCTTCAAAAGGTGATTTGCTTCAAATGTCAAATTATTGTCACCAGCCTTAATTCCTTGCTCATTCGTACCTTCTGCTTCCACTCCAACACCTTCAAAGGTGTCATGGTTTCCCTAGTTCAATCAACATGAAAATTTATAGGTTAATAAATGGTCATTGTTTGTATACTACTTATTTTGTTTGTTGTATCAGTCAATATGACTGAATAGGAACAAAATATTAGAATGAAAGGCCATAAGGATATAATTATAACAAATTTTATTTAGTGTGCCAATCAAGACAGATTAATGCAGAGTTCCACAGACAAATCTTTTCATATTTACTAAACAAAAGTATTGAGAACTGATGGTACTGATCTCATTGGCTCACAGCATGTAACACATGAAAATAAACATACAAAAATATTACAATCAGCATGTCTGAAGATACTTATTCAACTTTATATAGACATACAATAATTCCTCAATTCACAAATACTTCTGTTGACAAATGACTTGGTTGACAAACAGAACCATTCAACAAAGTTTTGCCTCTGTTGAGAACTCCATGTCAGGCAACTAACATGACTGTAACCATCTGCCCAGAAACTTGGAATGAATAAGTTCAATAACTAAGGTACCAATGTACTTTACCTGTGTGCATGCATCTATCTATCCTCCCTTTAAGCAAATTATTGCTGAGATTAATATAAGCACAAATTCGTGTTTTGAGGATTAGTTTTAAAAATGTCATGCTAGCCAGAATAATTTGCAAAAACGTATGTATTTTCATTTATAGCAATATGTTCAGTTAGCTAATGGAATTATTTCAAGGATTATTTTTACTTTTAGTGTTGTTCCATTTGTTTGCTTCAGTTTAAAGGACAAAGGCAATAAAATAAAGATTAAAAGCCGTTTTCCTAATGACTAGTAGGGGAATTGAGTATTTTCCATGTTGGCACATCTAATCAGCATAGATTTGGTTATAATTTTTTTACAAGGTAATTAAGCTTTTAATGACGTGTGAAGTAAAGCTTATCAAAATTAAATATCACAAGAGTAGAGGTATGTAAGCAAATCCACAGAATTGTGGGAGGCCAAGTCAAGGAGACTGCGAGTTCTAGCCCAGCCTGGACAGTGTGCTGTGACCCTGTCCTAAGAAATAAAAAATAAAAAAAGACTGGTTGTAGTTCAATGTGAGAGCCTTGTATTAAATCCCTAGTACCAAATAAGTTAGTAATTATCACATATATATTTGCAAATTTCATCTCAAAATTTCTGTTGAGAATAGTTCAATAAATTCATAGAATTTTCAATATTTTCATATTATAAAATGCCTGTCATAAACGTGAAAATGGGTAGATTAACGTAAACTTGTTTTTATTGTTTTTCTTACTTTCAAAGTGCGATTTTTTTTTCCCCCAAACCCTAATCACCAGTTGGATATTCTCATCGGTAAGTTGCTCAGATTTTAGCTTTTTATTCTTTTTTAAACAAATTATCTTCAAAATGACAAATCAAGAGCCTGAATATGAAGCAAGTGTTGACCTCTTCTCTTAAAGTTTGAAAAATAGAGGCCATGCATAATTTGCTTATATAATTAAAACTGATCAAGTTGAAAGTTCCTTAACTTTTAATGGTAGGAATGCAGTTGCACTCACTGATCACAGAGCGCTTTATATTCTTTCCAAATTTTACATTTGAAGTTTATGCTAGTAACCATGCCTGTCAATTTGCACTTTGCTCCATAGAAGAATGTATCTAACGCTACTATGTTCTTTGGTATTTAAATCTGGTATAGGTTCTGAAAAATAGAATTAGGGCTTGAGTCACAAAAGTTCCAGGGAAGCTACATCTATTTAGAATCTTTATTCCAAGAGAGTTAACATAATGAGAAACAATATTAATATTTGAGTTTGCTTTTTATGATGTCTCAACCTGACTGGGAGAATGGATGCTGACTAGATTAATGAAGCAGAGACCAGTGTACATGAGTGATTGAAATTTAGGCCAACCAACATTACAGTGAGTGGTACCAACCAACAGGCTTATAGCTTCGATAGAATAAAAAAGGAAAAGAAAATACGCCCCTTATTTAAATGCTCCATACAATCTACTGTCTTCGAAGTATGATCTGAAGGAAACTCCTCTCTACTTTAGCTGTGGGGTTTAAGTTACCAAAATCCAAACACAATCTAGGTAATCCATTGAACAATTTGTGTTAAAATATTGTATGTTAGGTTGGACATGTTTGAGAGGAATCTAATGAGGCTTAAGTTCTTGGATTTCTAAATTTTGATCACATTATTTTACCAGTGGAAGAAATTTCCCCACCCTCAATGGCAGAGGCAGCTGTACTCCCATCTGCAAAAATTGTTCACTTCTCCATTTGTTCCTGAGAAAATGAATCCCATGTTGTCTATGGAAACAATAATGACATTTTGTAATGCAGTTATGCAGACCCACACTCAACTTTCCGATGAGAACATCCAATGGCGATTTGGGTTTGGGAAAAAAAAAAGTCGCACATTGAAAGTAAGAAAAACAATAATAACAAATTTATGTGAACCTACTCATTTTCATGTTTATGAAAGACATTTCTATAATATGAAATTACTGAAAATTCTACAAATTTATTGAACTATTCATAACTCACTTGTGCTTCTAAGCCTATAATATGGGTCTCAGAAGGCTCCTAAATGTGAGATACATATTGTGTCCCACTAAAAACTACCAGTATACTCACAAAGAACTTTTTGAAATTTCATATTCTCACCATCAGAGATCTGGGGAACAATTAAAGGAATGGATTTTAAGCATGTACTTAATAATTTTGGAAGAAACAATAGCATTTGATCAGAATAATCTAATTGATATGAATTTCTTGATACAAGCACACTGAAAAAAGATTCAGGATTTTTTGTCACTTGATATAGAGTTTTAAAAAGCATGCTAATAGTTTATGTGATGGATCCGCTGAAACACAGATCAGAATATGGTCAACCGTGAATGATTCGGAAATACTTCCTATTTAGTTGGTTTGCTGTTAAATGTATTCAAATGTTTAGAGAAATGTAGATTCTCTAGTGCATCTAGACGAAGCTAAACATACTTCTCCACACTAAGAAAGTACAGAAAAATTACCTTTCACTAATATTTTGAAGCACAGATTTGTAATTTTTCAATTTTTTGTTTCAATTTCAAATTTCTTATTTTCTTTCTTAGGGTGACAATACAATGTTTACATGTGCAAGTTTGATTTATTTCACTTAAGAATATGGTGTCTTTTGTGTTCATTTGTCTATAAAAGTCTCCAGTTTATCCTTTTTTATAGATGAGTACTACTCCACTGTATACCACATTTTTAATCCAATCTTCAGTTGGGTATTTGCTTTGTTTCCAAGACGCAGCTATTACAAATTGACTTACTATACACCTAAGGTGTGCATACACTGCTGTAGTATGATGTTTTTAATTCTTCTGGGAAAACACTGAGAAGGTGAGTAGCTGTATTGAATAGGATCTCTAACCCAAGATATTTTGAGGAATCTCTACACTGATATCCACAGTTGTTGTACCAATCTAAGTATATAAACAGTGGAAAGGAGTTCCTTTTCTCTGCAGAAGCCTGTCAGCATGTTTTATTATATGGTTTCTTGAAAATAGCCATTCTTTCTGGAGTGAGAAGCAATTCTATAGTTATTTTAATTTGCAGTCCTTAAATGACCAGTGATGTTTAACATTTTTCCTACATTTATTTTCTATTTATGTTTCTTTATCTGAGAAGTGTGTATTCATAGATAGAAATACTTTGTCTGAAAAACAATTGGCTAAAATGTATTTCCATTATGTAGGTTCTCTTATCACTCTGTTAGTGATTTCTTTTCATGAACAAGAAGATTTTTAATAAGTATTTATTAAGTATTAAATAGTTCACTTTTTGGAATGATATCGTGTAGGGCATTGCTTCCATGATTTCTTTCTCGATGAGTTTGTTGTTTGTGTTCAGGAATGTTATTCAAGAGGCTGGAGAGATGGCTCAGTGTAACAGGTGCTTCCCTGGCAAGCAAAAGGGCTTGAGTTCAATTCCCAGTTCGGCAAAAAAAAAAAAAAACCCGGAATATTATTGATTTTTGAGTGTTCTCTTTACTTCCAGCTACCCCTTGAATTTTATTTGCATATTCTCTGTAAATAATAATTTCTTCCTTTCTTATCTTTATTCCTCTGATAGCACTGTCTTGTGCCATTGCTTTGTCCAATGTTTCTACAACTGTACTGAATGTGAATAGTGAAAGTTGACATCCAATTGTGCTGAACAGGTGTAGTGATAGTCAACTTCCTTGTGTTGTTCTTGATTTTAGTGTGAAAGTTTTCATTTTTTGTGTATTTATTAAGATGTTGGGTATTGGTTTGTCATAGATGACTTTTATCAGGTTAAGGTGAAGATTAGTCTGATTTTCTGTAGGATTCTTATCATGAATGAATGTCGAACTTCATCAAAAGCTTTATCTGCATCTGTTGACATGATCATGTGATTTTTGTCTTATGCTCTGTTGATGAGGTGTATCACATTCATTAATTTGAGTATGTTAAACCACCCATGAATGCCTGGGATAAATCCCATTTGTTCAAATCCCATTTGTACATAATCTTCTTGATGATTTACTGTATTCTTCTTGGTAGGAATACACTGAGGACTTTTTAAATTTATGTTCATTAAGGAGATTGGTCTTTAGTTTTGTTTTTTGGAAGGGTCTTTCTCTGGTTTTAGTATCAGGGAAATATTTGCCTCCAAGAATGAATTAGGGAGAACTGTTTCCCTCTGAATTTCATTAAAGAATTTGAGAAGTATTGGTATTAAATCTTCTCTAAATTTCTTGTATAGTTCATCCATGAATCCATCAGGATCTGAGCTTTTCTTTGTTGGTAAGTTTTTAGTTATTTTTTTAATTTCATTAATTAATATTATGTTATTCAAAATTTTCATATCTTCTTGATTCAACTTTGGTAACTCAGACATTTCTAGTAACCTGTCTATTTTTTTCTATTTTCTGTCCCATGAAAGTAAAGTATTTCAGTACACATTTGAGGATCTTCTGAGTTTTGATAGGATTTGTAGTGATTTCAGCAGTTTATCCATCATTGCATTAACTTTAGTTTTTTCGTTCTTTTTTTGATAATATTGTCTAGCAGTTTATGGTTTTTACATATTTTTGTAAATAACCAATTCTTCAAATTATTGACCCTTTGCATATTTTCCAAGCCTCAGTTGCATTAATTTATGCTCTGATCTTTGTAATTTCTGTTCTCCTGTGGACTCTGAAGTTTATCTGTTCTACTTTTTCTTGCAGATTGAGGTATACTTATTAGGTTGATTGTTTGTGGTCATTCTGCTTGCCCGGTACGATAATTCACCCCTACAAATTCCTCTCTTAGGACTGCTTTCATGCTTCCCCTAGGTTCCAGTAAATTGTAAAAACATTTTATAATTGTATATTCTGGATGGTGTTATTTAATTTCCTTGTGTTTATGGATTTTTGGAGGTTTCCTTTGTTATTAATTTCTAATTTCATTTCACTGTGCCCAGATAGTAAGCAGGGTATAATTTCAAGTCTTTCCTTTTTCTTAAGATGTATTGTGGATGGATATATACTCTAGAGAAAGTTCCATGTGTAGTTGAGAATGTGTATTTTGATGTTTGGATAGACTACTTGGTTAAGGTCTACTAAGTCTATTTGTTCACAGGTTTGGTTCAGTTCTGATATTTGTTTTCTGATTTACTGTCTGGTTAACCTATGTCTTTGTGATAAAAGGTATTATGCTCCCCCATTATAGCTGTGCTGCTGATTTTTCACATCTGTTAATATTGATCTTACTCAGCTGGATGCCACCATGTATGGTACCTGCATATTTCTGATTATCTATGCTGTTTTAAGATTGATGAGTTGAAGCGATTTGCATGGATAGTTGTAACTGATATGCATCAGCTTACCCTTATACTATTTTTTCGCATTAGGTTCCCTGTCTTCCCCCTCCGTTTAATTGCTTTACCTGCTTGGTGGTTTTCCTGATGGTGTTCTTGCAACTGTGTTCATTTTTACCTCTCTAGAATATCTTTCAAGACTCTCTGTAGGCTGGTTAGGTGGTTATGAATTTCTCCAGTTGATCTTTATCTTGCAAGTATTTTACTTCTCCATTAATTATTAGACATAAAGCCGGGCGTGGTGGTGCATGCTTGTAATCCCAGCACTCGGGAGCCTGAGGCAGAAGGATTGTTGTGAGTTCGAGACCAGCCTGAGCTACAAAGTGAGCTTAAAGCCAGCCTGAACTGCATAGCGAGACCCTGTCTCAAAAAAGACAAAAAAAAAAAAAATTATTAGACATAGTTTTGTATGGTACATAAATCTGACTTGGAAGTTGACTTTTCTCAGAAAGAATAGTTTACTCTAAACCCTTCTTTATTTGGGGGTTTGTGCTGAGAAGTTGGCCATGATTATGATGAGCTGTCCTTTTTAGGTAACCAGTTTTCTTTTCTAACATCTTTCATTATTTGGATTTTATACATAATTTTTGGTATCTTGATTGTTATATATCTGGATATAGATTTATTTTGGTCATGGTTGTTTGGAATTCCATATGCCTCACTCACTGGGTGTCAGTTTTCTTTTCCCAAATTTAACAAACTGGGTGTCAGTTTGTTAAATTTTCAGCGATTACTTCTGCAAATAATCTTTTCTATGTCATTTTTCTTGACTCTTGCTTTTCCTATGACATCTAATGATCTTATTTTATCTTTTCTTTGTGTCATCTTCTTGTAGCTGTTGAAGTGTTATTTCCTAACTCCTTGTTAATTTTAAACATTTTTTATTCATTTTAATGAGAAAAAAGATAAAATAGCAATGCAACAGTTTCAAAACAGGTTAGTGGGACAGTTATGATAATTAATGCATTACATATTGTCTTTGTAGTAGTTATTCAGGGGACAAGTTGTAGAAATGATATAGTCCTTTTTTTTTTTTTTTTTGTGGAACCAGGGATTGTACTCAGACCCTTGCACTTGCCAGGGAAGTGCTTGCTCTACTGAGCCATCTCCCCGGCCCCTATATATTGTCTAAACAATATTAGTACAAACCTTGTCATTGAACTAAGAGAAAGTAGCTGTGTATCTATCCAAACAATCATATATATATATATTCACTGAAAAATGGTCCTTTATTTATATCCTCCTTTTTGTATTGCATCTCTTTCTTGATAATTTTAAGAGAGCTCTCCTTTCATGGTTGCTGGCTACAATCCTGTCCTCAAGTCTGAAAGTCAATCATCATTTTTGTTCATGTAGTTTCTCCTGCTTTCGATGGAATTCTCAATTTCCAGGATATTTCTTTGAATCTGTTTCATGCATTTTAATTCTTTCCTATATTGTTTGTTCAAGGTTTCCATCATTTATATATAAATCTATGTCTTCTAGATATGCTGAGCAAGTCTTTAATTATGGTTTTTATATCTTTTTTTTTTTTGCCTGAGAGATTATTTCTGGTTTAATTTTCTCTATACTCCTATGAGTTGTTTCCTGTATTCTAAAATTGTTCTTACTGGGTTGGAGGTCTGTGGTTGCCTTTTGCTTCTTCATTTTGTCATTTTCTATTTTATAAAATACATTATTTTATGTGATAATATTTGTTTTTGTAGTGGTTAGTTGTATCACTAAAATTAAGGCCTCTGTTGGAAAAGACTGTCCTTCATGAATGTTTCCTGTGTGTAAAAGATACTTGATTTGTCTGTCCCATGCTCCAATGTTCACAATTAATTGACAGTGAGATGTTGATATCTATTTGGGTCAGGCTCCAGCGTTTTGGCATAGAGTTGTGCTGAGGGTACTGCCCAAGAAATTCCTACTACTGTTTCATAAGAGAGCACAAATAAGTGCAATAGATGGGATATCCTAGATAAACTTGTGCACTTAGCAATAGCATTGAGCACAATTGTTTGTGTTCTGTGTGTCTTTGTCCCAAATCACAATGCTGGTTCACCTACCTCACCATCTGTTGGACTGTACAGTGGACTTTTCCATTTCCTTAGCCACAGCTGTCCTAGTCTGGGTCCCAGAGAGTGGCAATTATTCCCCCAGTGGCCTTTTCATATGTCTTGGGACGTGGGCCAGGCACTTGGACTCCACTGGGCCAGCAAACGGTCAGGTCCTCTGTGCCACTTGCACTGGGATGACCCCATGACAGTAGGAGGAGACTATCATGGACATTTATTTCTAGCTTTGTTTCTATGTTTGCACACATATATGTACACAGAACACATAAATATTATTTTTCTCTATAGCAAAATGGGGATTGTTTTAATGAGTATTTTATTAGTGCTAAATGTACATTTTAATGCTGAAGTTACAAAATATCAGGCAAGGGGAAGCTTTATCCACAGAAAAATATCCTTTGATTCTGGGGAGGAAAGGAGAGTATTTCTATTCACATGCAACAAAAATCATATTGGACATAATCACGTACTTGTTTTTATATTTTGAGACTAAGAACAACTTAAGGACTTCTATGAATAGCTAATAGGGTGGTTTGTGGCTGCAAGTTGTGGTATGTCAAGTTGACTGGAGCAGGAAATGTACAGTTTTCTGCTTTAGTCACACACTCACACTGCCCGCCATCCAATGATTTAAGGCTAAGGTCTGGGTTGCATCCTAGATCCTAGGCTGTCCCTCCTCTGATCCTATAAGCCTAACTAACAAACCTAACAAAATATATGCATGCATATGCATATATTTTTTGTGGATTCTGTTCCTCTGGAGAAACCTAACATAGATGCACATGTAGAAACAAAAAAATATGGACACTTGCACATTAAAATGCAGTTGATTATATTCCTTATATCAATAAATACATTTTCTCAGATAATTCCTTCTTACATTACATATTAATGGAAATTCTGTTTTCAACAAATTAAATGAATATGTATCGCTACCATATGTGTTCTATTTAGCATTTTCCACTTTGTACTTGATTAGAAGTGTTTTGATTACCTATTTAAAAATAGCAAATGTTTCTAAAACTTGGAAATCTAAAATTTTAATTTCAAAGTATCTTGTTTATCATGTTTTATACACACTGACATGCATACACTGTGCTGAGAATGTCCACCCCAGAATCAATGGTGTTCTTATCCTTTTGGACAATGCCTACTTTTTCTTGACATTTCATAACTTATGTATTAAAATGCATACATTGCTGAGCTCCAAAGAAAGGAAACATAAAAAACCATAGCACTTTATGATACAGCTTTTATACATACAGGTTGAAGGATTATGCTGCACTGGTGAGCTAAGGGTGATAATCTTAATGAAAGAAACAGCAATTTCCAATGTTGATAGGAACAAATAATTAAAAAATAAGTCTAATTTTCAGTGCTAGGTTCCTACCTGTCACTTGATTCTTGATCCAGTCAATTTTACTGATCATTTTTGGTGCTAAGTTATCTATAAGGTAAATGAAAGTGAATGCACAGCTTAAAGGGAGAGAAGCATCAAAAAGCAGAACAACTTTTTCTAAGCCAACTAACTATGCTGATACAGCCCTTAACATCTCATATGTATATAATGATACTGACATCAGCACCTCACTCCTCTTGAGCCTATGGGGTTAAGTTCATTATTTATTTATTTGTTTGTTTGTTTATTTGTTTGTTTGTTTTTTAGTAGCTGGATCAGCCTACCATGGAAGTGGGGCTGTTGTGGCATGTGGCGCCAGGGATCCAACTATAGTCCCTGGGCTTGCCCAAACTTGCTTAAGCAGGCACTTTAGACCATTGAGCTGTCTCACCAGTCCTCATTCATTAGTTTAAAGAGAAAAGATAGAAAAGAAATAAAAACAGGCACACTATAGATCATCAATCTCCTTCCTCTATGGCTCCATAATCTTCTTGGGGAAAGTCATATGGAAAGAAACCAGGCTCTCACAGAGAGCAAACTGGTCAAACCTTGGCAATGACTCATCCACATGGATGACACAGACAAAGGATCTACAGAGTAAGGTACAAGATTACAAGATAAACCCTGAGGGGACTTCACTGACCTCATCAGAAACAAAAGCTACATCTTTTGGTATATAGGTCTTGCTCTATCTTGGTCTTAATCATCCAGCATAAAAGTAAAAAAAATGAAGTATATAACGTGGGGCCATAATAATAAGTTGAGCTGTAAATGACTATAGTCAATAACTTCTTCAGATAATTCATTATTATTGTGGAATGCAGGACTGTGTTAGATTGTGTCGTCGAGTTCAGGCACCTAAATTGGTTTAATCACAATGGAATGCCCATTTTTAATAAGTCTAGACAAAATGGGGGCTAAAAATGAAGAACCATGATGTGTGTGTATGAACAGTACAGTTAGGATAAATACACAGTGCTTCTGCACAATTCCGTGAGAAGCAAGATTTGCATTAATAGTGGTTGTACAAGATATTATGTCAGCTTCTAGTACTATGGATAACCACTAGGAAGAGAAGGTAGAAAATATTAATTATTGAATCTGTGATATAACTCAGGTATAACAAATAAGTATATAGCTACATTCTCTTAATTCACTGGTTAGAGACATTTGCTATAATAATGCATGTAAGTGTAGTATCGTGTGTGCACCTTGTATGATACCAAAACATTATGAAAACTGTTTGCAATGTGTTAATTTGTTGAATCTGTCCAGTTAATTTGTCTTGAAACTGTCTCATTGCTATTTGTTCCTCTATAAAAAAAATAATGATACAGAGTTTTAAGATAGGATAAAAAGAAATTAATAACAGTGAATATATTATGTATGGTTTTCTTGAAAGTAGTTGTTCAGGGACTGAGGAGATGGCTCAGTAGAATAAGCACTTGCCTGACAAGCATAAGGGTCTGAGTTCAATCCCCAGTTCTGAAAAAAAGAATGCTCAGCTTATTTGGGCATGTAGAGATGGCTCAGTAGAATAAGTGCTTCCCTGGCAATCGCAAGGGTCTGAGTTCCATCCCCAATTTTGCAAAAAAAAAAAAAAAAAAAAAAAAAAAAAAAAAAAAAAAAAAAAAAAAAAAAAAAAAAAAGAAAAGAAAGAAAAAGAAAAAAAAATCTCATCAAAGTAGTTGTTCAGATTACAAGGACAGGCATTCAAAATTAATGAAACAACATAAGCACAACCTATTTTTTCAATGAACAAAAGTAAAAAAAAACAGGTTGGGGAAAGGCAAAAAAAATAACAAAATATGTGTACAAGATAGCTAAGATAATTATACTATTAATTTCTATTTGCTCATTGGAAGGAAGCATGAGTGTTTATATATTTCATCAATGTTACATGTCTATAGCTGGTAATCTGTGCTACTATTTTGAAGATAACAATATACAATACCATAACCATTCTTAACTTCCTATCCTCTTTTTTCAAATTCTGTATCATTTCCTTTGTCTTTAAAATAGAAGAAAATAAATTAGTAGTAAAATTATGTTAGCTATCATATATATATTTGCCTTCCTCCTTTTTTTCTTTGAGTATCCCAGTTGGTCTTTCCTTTTGAGCAATTTCCTTCCCCTTCTCAATATCTCTGCAGATTTTATGTTTTATTTACTCGCTTAGTTTCTTGTACTACAGAGACAAGATGATGTTTACACATTCTAGTTTGAATTATTTCACTTATGATTATGGTGTCTGGTTATATCTATTTACTTATAAAAGGCTCAACTTTATCCCTAAACCAAGGAATAAAAAAGATGTGGTGATCTTATATAATGGGGTCTATGGTTTCCTTTACTTACTCTACATGGAATTGAGCTAAATCTTTAATATCTTGATCTTCTGACACTGCTTCCTCTAGTAATCCCCTTGAATGTGATGAATACTGGTTTGGCCCTAAAATTTTCATAAGAATCGAACCACTCATTTATTAATTTTTTTGTGTGTTTATTTTTACTATTATTATATTTTTAATGTATTTACTACAGGAACTACAGGGTATCACTATATATAGCATACTAGTAGTGATCATCCTGTGTTCAGCCTCCTAAACTCTAAGATTAGTTTGTTTCTTTTTAAAGCATGCATATATGTTTTTAAGCATTCTTACAATTCTTTAAGCTAGATGATTGCTAGAGCGAATAACCTTGGATTGCTTTGCCAGGTTAGAAGAAACAAAATTTGAAATGAATGTGTAAAGTAATCTAGTGTCAAAACTCAAACCTCTGCCTACAGAATAGAAATTATTAAATTCATTATTTTAATTGGACAGTGTTTAGCGCACTTCATTTTGAGGTTCCATTCCTGGACTGCACTGGTAGACACAGCAAGAACAATGGTCAAGGAATTCTTTATTTGCCTACCGGAAATGCACTGAAGTTAAATTTCAAAGAATTACTTGGGATAGCATTCATGAACATTCAAGAGAATTATATTTCAATACCTGTACAAAGATAAGTTTTGCTTTTGTTGAGAAATTTATTTACTGTTGTCTCATGGCAAGTTAATCTATAAGTGGAAATGTTTTCATTATTTATTACCCTCACATAAGTGCAACTTTGTGAAACATATTTTGGTTGTGAATGAGACCGCCCGGGGTCCTCTGCATCCTGAATAGACTCAGAGAGCAGTCCCAGCACGTGAGTGAGACCACCTGGGTGGCCTGGTCTTTCAGCAGGATTCCCTGCAAAACGGTTAGAGGAAAGACCCACTCAACTGATTCAGGAGCAGAACGTCTTGCCAGTGTGACACAAAGAGTTCACCTGCAAGGCTGCAACAGGAAGAAGTGGAGCACAGCAGCCAGACCCAAGCCACACCCATCTGGAGGAGTCTGAGCTTCGTAGATCCAGACCTGGTACTAAGGAAATAACTCTAATCTCTAAACAAAGGTCAAAAATCAGTGGTACACAAAATGATGTAGAGAAGGAACAAAAAGCAGTCTCAGGCCCTGAGTCCACCCAGTACAAATGCAGAAGACACTAGCATAGAGAAAATTAGAAATCACATGCCTGAAATCTCTAAAGTAAAGAAAACTGCAGAAAGGAATAAAGGAGATCATTTACTTCAGAAATAATTTCTGAAGTAAAAAATGTAGTGATAACTATAATCAAAGAAGTACTAAGTGCTTCTAAAGAATACACTGATAAAAAATAGAGCAGAATATAAAGACGATGGAACCTCTGCATAAGCAATATAGGAAAGAAATAGAGTGTATGAAACAGATCCAAAGTGATATATAGGAAATTAAAACCTCAATCACAAGCTGGCAAATCCGTTTGAGTGAAAGTGGAAATAGACTTTCTGACCTTAAAGACACCATTACAGCTATTGAAAAAGTAAGCAAAGATCTCTTAAAAACAACTAGGATGAAGGAAAAAATAATTCAACACCTGCAAGATGATGCAAAGATGAACAATGTGAGACTAATAGGCATCAATGAGAAGGAAGGAGTCAATACAGATGATATAAAAAGAATATGGGCAGAAGTAATAACAGAAAACTTCTCAAATATGGGGCAACAATCTGACATTCAGGGAATCAAAGCATATTGAACTCCAAATAACATCAACCCAATTAAAACCACTCCCAGACATATAATAATCAAGATCCCAGAAATTCAGCACAGGAACAGAATGCTAAAAGCCTCTAAAGAACAGAAACAGGTCACATTTAAAGGAAAACCCATCAGAATAATGGCAGATTTCTCTTTGCAAACCATCAAGGCAAGAAGAGCATGGAGCAAAGTGCTTCAAGTCTTGCAAGAAAACAAATTCCAACCCAGACTGATATACCCTGCAAAACTCCTTTCAAGTATAACGGAGAAGTAACAACTAAAGAATTTCATGATGACAAAGCCAAGCCTACACAGACTACTAAATGATGTTCTAGAGAGGGAGCAAAATGATCACAACCCCATGAACAAGAATGCAAAGAACATGGCCAGGCATGGTGGCGCAGGCCTGTAATCCCAGCACTCGGGAGGCTGAGGCAGGAGGATTGTTGTGAGTTCGAGACCAGCTTGAGCTACAAAGTGAGTTTAAGGCCAGCCTGAACTGCATAGTGAGACCCTGTCTCAAAAAGACAAAAAAAAAAAAAAAAAAAAAAAAAAAAAAAAAAAAAAAAAAAAAAAAAAAAAAAAAAAAAAAAAAAAAAAAAAAAAAAAAAAAAAAAAAAAAAAAAAAAAAAAAAAAAAAAAGAAGAATGAAAAGAACCCACCAAATAGGGCAAACAAACACAGGAGAATAAGACGTGAACAGTAGTAGGCTTTTAGTTATTCTTTTGTATACAGCAGCAAAATATTTCTATCAGCACACTCTACAAATGGATTACTCTTGCACCCTATGGGTCATTATTCCATATGGTCTACAGGGGGGATTTCAAGGAAATAGTTGTAGCTCAGTCCCACAAGTGTCACCTGGCCACCAGTAAGTGTCATGGTCATTATCCATGTCCACAACACACTAGAACTTTGTGCGATATCTTATCCCCAAACTGTCAGAAGTGATGGTCATTCATTTGTCATCTCAGCATTCATCCTATGTTTTATTCTTAATATTTCTTTACTATCATGAAAACTTTTTCTTAGTTCAATTGTTTTGAAACATTTAGTGTTAAATTAATTAGTATTTACTTTCTGAATAATGCTTAATTTTAATTTTCGTTTTAAGATTTATACTATATCTTTGAATTACAATTTATCTAAAAGACATCATAAGATATCTTCTGCTAGTATTAGAAACTTTAAAAAGTATATTTCTATTTTCCGTTGACTTTATATTACTTCTTCTCTGTCCTTTATACACACATTCACACACATATATATGAAAAAATTGTGTATAACCTGACATAAGATTGGTACTGTTTCATAGAAATCTTCAATGATCTTTTAAATAAGGGTTCATCCAACATATTTTATATAATCCTGCATTACTATCACTTTGAGAGCTCTTTATCTCTTTATTTTTCATCCAGGAGCATACTGCAACTTCTCATGCCTTTTGAATTATGTTCTTTGTTATTTCTGATATGCTACATCTGGAGGTATTAAAATATTTCAAGTTTGTGTAACTAGAAAATATTTTACTTTTAGTTTTCAAAGGTATGTTCGCTACGTATAAAATTCAAAGAGGATATATCTTTTTTTTTTCTTTCAGTCCTTTAGTCTAGTTTTTTACACACTTGGTCATATTTTTTCTTTCTAATGTGGAATAAGTTGCTGTTTAATTTTGTTCTTCCATGGTTAATATTTTTTATGTGTATGCTTTAACCATTTTTTCTGTATAATAAATTTTGGACAACTTCATTTTTGTGTATCTTGGTATGATTTTATTTAAATTTCTTGTGCAAAAGGTTCATTTTTCTTGGAAATGTGGTATTATAATTTGAACTAAATTCAGAAAATTTAAATCTTTAAATATTTATTGCCTACTCTTTTCTACTTTGAGAATTCTAATTATATGAATATATAAAAAAGAAAAGAGTAGTCAATGCTTACAATTTTTGTTTTTACTCAGAATTTTTCCTCCCTTGAATTTCTCATAAATTCTTATTTTTTAAACAAAATTTATACATTTATATCTGGTAATCTGAAAGCCTAATTTGCACACAGCATCATGTAATACAGCAACCATTGCTGGAGTCCTATTACTTTGTTTAGTGAAATCTTGTACCATGTATAATGCCGTTTTCTTCTATCACTGTTTTGCATTCTTTAAAAATAATAATTAAAAAAATAAAAAGTATTTTGGTGATACTGTGTTCTTTTGGTTTTCTCATGTCATTTTCCCCCTAGATACCACATGACAGAAAACATACAATATTTATGTTTGTGAGGCATACTTTGAATAACATGATGATCCTGAATTCCATTTGTCTTTCTTTAAATGACATAATTCTTATCTTTTTAGAGTTTACTAACTCTCGATTATGTGCATTTACCACATTGTAAATTCATTGATAGATTAATTTTGTAACTTGGCTACCATGACTACTGTCATAATAAACATGGGTATGTAGGTATTTGTTGTATACCAGCTTGATTTTTTTCAAGTAAATTTCCAGGAAAGATATACTGATGTATATAGTGGTTCTATTTGTTTGTTTGTTTGTGTTTTTGAGAATCTCTGTAGTGTTTTCCACAGTACCTATACTAATTTTAATCCTCACAAACAGTATGTAGCAGTTCTCACATCTATTCTAGCATATGATAATCACCATTCTGATGGGGCGAAATGGGTTTGCTATGTAGTTTTGCTTTGTGTTTCTCTGATAACTAAAGGGGCTGAACAGTCTTTTCAAGATATTTATTGGTCATTTCTGCTTGAGAAGTCTCTGCTTAGCTCATTTGCCTATTTCGTGATAGAATTATTTATTCTTCTGGAGTTGAATTTGAAAGCTGTATTTCTTCTCCATAATAATCTGTTATGTCTTCCGAATACATCTTTATTTTCTTTAACCATTCTATTAAATTATTTATCCAGTTAATATTTTAAATTTTATACCTATCAATAACTTCAAATGCTACATGAAATAGAAATTATATATATATATATATATATATATATATATATATAATTTCTATTTCTTTATATATATATATATATATATATATATATATATAAAGATCTCATATAAACACAGACATTTGAATTTGTTAAATTATACTTCAAATTTAATCTTATCTTAATCTAGATATTTTTATATAGAGGTAGTAGAGTGATAGACTAAAAGTCATTTAATTTCATATTATTAATCTAAAGCATGCTATGTGTCACAATATATTGAGACTGAAAAGCAGGAATATAGAACTGATCTCTTTGCACATCTGAGATTATTCCATCATCCACACGTTTAAAGATACACAGTAACAGATCCTCCACAAGACGACTTGGCAAGCCTCCTTTGTCACGAACACATAACTGACTCTAAGTTTACTTGATACTTTTAATGGCCATGCATTAACGTCTTACTTGTCCCCCCAGAGTTAAGTCAAAGTTATCATTTGTTTACAGGAGAAGCTAGTTTGAAAGCGTGGAGAAAACAGCCCTCAGGAGCTAGCCGTATTCCTTCCCTGGCAACAGATTTTCAGTATCCCACCTTCCTGTGCGCTCCAAATAGACAGTTCCCAGATCTGGTTCGGCAACCTGACGAAAAGCCTACGGGATCTTCCAAACAACAAGAATAGTATATTTGTAAAGTAGCATAATTTTATAATTTTTCTAAAGAGAGGAAAAAGTGACTATACATTTTCTGTTCTTTTTTTTTTGTGTGTGTGTTTAGTACAGGGTCTACACAGATTGGTTTTGTACTGATCCTCCTGTTTTCAGTCTCCTAAATGCTGGGATTACAGGCATGTACCACCACGCCCAATATCAATTGCTTTCTCTGCGTGCTCGAGGTGGGGGGGGAGAAAGGATTGAACCTCAGGCTACTGTGCTCTGCTGAAGCAGGCGCTTTAGTCCGCTGAGCTATCAGACCAGCCCCAACACATTTTCTTACGATCAACACTCAGGAAAAGCAGAAGATGGAATTCTCTTTCCTTCTTTGCAATGAAAATAATTAAGTCTCTCAATTTGATTTTATTTTTCCTTTAAAATTTTTAACAAATATGTTAAAATCATAACCAAAACATGCATAATTATTGGAAATATTAGATTATGGATAATTTTGCTATATTATGACTTCATTAAAAATATCAAAGTGTTTCTTTTCCTATTATCTGTCTTAATTACTGTAATCCAGCATAATGTATCTATACCTGTACCTTGGCTTGGTACAATTGTCGTACATGTTTTGTATGTTCTTGGGCCTACTAATCTATCTGGCTTTTTACTTATATGTGCAATAATTAACTTTCTAAGATCCTATAAGATAAGAACATTAATCTGACACTGGCAATATAAGTATGAGGAAGAGAGAAGGGGTAAACAAGATCTGAAACATGTTACACACTCATGCCGATTCCCTATAATGAGTGCAATCATGATGTGCCGCAAATGTACAGTGATTAAAGTCAAAGAACTCAGATCCTTCAGTTATCTAGCATATTGGGTAGCTATTGTTTTCACTTATCAAGAAGGACATAATGAATTGCGTGGTCCTCAAAGTAGCCCAGTTATAATGTGATATGTAGCCTGAAAGAAGTAGCCTAATTTTTGACTTGAATAGCAGAGACAGACACTGCATGGCCAAGTGATAAAGAAACCCTCCACCTTCTTTTTCCTGCACATAGGACTAAACTTGAAATGCTGACAACTAGGAATCATTGATGTATGTCTTACAGTTTCTTCATTTCTCCCTCTCTTACTTTCTAATGCTCTGTATCTTGCAGATATCTAGATTTTATTTGAAACCCAGATTTTGCCTTCCTCTTTTTCTTTTTATCTAGTGTATATAATATCTATATTTACTGTGTGTGTACATGTGTGTGTGTGTGTGTGTGTGTGTGTGTGTGTGTGTTTGGGGTGTTCAGGTTCTCATGACTACATTGGACTCCTAGTGATCTGTCTAATTGAAGCCTTGCAAGAGCTGGGATTCCAGGCGTGCACCACCACATCCAGTCTCAATTACCATCTCAGGGTTCTTCAGGGGGGAGGCCAGCATGGCAGGCTCAGGGATTGAACCCCTGGCTCCTGTACCTGCTTGCAGCCACTGAGCTATTTGGCTGGCCCTTCATGTCTACATATACAATAACTCTTATCTGTGTTAACTCTCATTTCTTCCATATGCTTGTACTTTTGGTTAAGTACAAAAAGGAATATAACCTGTTTGAAAAAAAAATTCAAATATTTGTGTGAATACTGTCAAAAACTATACTTCTCCTAGATAAGAGTTTATTTCTAATAGAAAGCCTTCTTAGATTAGCTCAAGTATTCACATTTAGCAGGATATCAATGCATGCAAATAACTCAAGCGGTGTTAAAAGATATTTTTGCTGCAAGTTCCTCACCACAAAGGCGTAGTAGCATCAAGCTATTCCTTGTCTTAGGGTAAAGTTGTCTGTTACTCTTGAGTTTCATGTCTCATGGCCCTGTGAGTGCTCATTTTGGCTCTAGGTTTGCTGTTTTGAGTTTCATTGTGAGTCCCCTGGTGCTGCAGAGGGCCTGTGCAGGGCAAGGGCCTTTGGGAGAGGCAGCAGCAGGCCTGACCTGAGGGGCGTTTTGCCGGGAGAGACTATAAATACATGGCTCATCAGACACAAACTCAAGGCAGTGAAGACCATGAGGAAACACTGGGAGTTTTCCCACAGAAAAATAAAATAGTTTGTTTTTTTGTCAAAGTTAATTTAATGAAGAAAAGAAAGAATGTACCTTTAAAATGTATTATGGCTCACAAAATGGTGACTGCTTTTCTTTGTAATCATCTTTATCACTCCATGTCACAATTAGTTTAGCTTTATCTGCCTCTCATTATTACCAGTAGATATATTGCAAAGCAGAGGGAAAAGAGCACTTGTGTTGAAAAAAATTATGTATGAAATTAGTCATCTAAATCTAAATTCATTTTTAGTTTCAGTGAAAAAGTTTCAGGAAAGTTCAAGGAAAGAAAATGCTTCTGAAATTTCTGAAGCTTTGTCAAGAAGTGGGGTCCTGACCATTAGCTTAGTCCTTTAAGTGTTTGCTTAAGCAAAGCAGTCAGGCTCAGAATTCTGTGGTTTGATCCTCAGATCTTTGTGCCTTACCAGATCAGCCCTTAAGGCACCCTGAGGAGGCACAAAAATAAATAAATAAAATCCAGGGGCTGGGGAGATGGCTCAGTAGAATAAGTTCTTGCCTGAGTTCAATCCCTGGTTCTGCCAAAAAATAAAATAGCTGTATCAAGAAGCAAGACTTATAATGAACATATTATTGTAGTATGCAGAGGAGAATTATAAAAGAATGCTTTGTTCCTCCTGTGGTAAGAAAATGAGGGTATAAGCTGGGGGTGAATAAGGTTTTATTTACCTATTTTTTTTTACCTGATTCATTCACTAGAACCAGTCTTTATACATACTAGAAGTTACTTAATGAACACTAAATTATCACAGATTATTTTGCTCATTTACCTTTTAATAGTTTATTGGTCAAAAGATTGACTTGGAGGTTTGTTTTGTATGATATATATTATTTTTGATATAAAATATGTATTAATGTATGTTTCTACCTATCTTCTTTTTAACTCTGAAAAGATACACTTGAAAATAAATACAAGAAAAAAATATATATGTATATGTATATACTAATACTTGTCTTACGATTCACATTTTTTGTGAAATTATTTTAAAGCATGCAATGTTTATTTAAATCTCTGTATTATGATTTATGTAACTCAGTGAAACCTGTCCTGTGTATTCTTCTTGCTGCAACATACCTCTTATATCTATTAATGATAAAATAGTAACAATAACAATAAAAAGATGATGATTATAATAATAGAGGCATATATTAACATGGTTTACTTGCCATGTACATACTGTAGCACCCTTTCTGCATAAGGATATTCCTGGCTCATCATGACAGCAAGGAAAAAGAGGCACAGGCCAGGAGGGAAGAAAATCTAATATGAAGTTCATTATAAGATGCACAGTTCAGCTAAGACAGTCATACAGCTGTCTTCATGGAAGGGCAAGCTATGTGCTAGAAATTTTCTGGACAGTGTTTCATGCCTCTATCTTCTATTCTACACAATTGCTACGAACATATTAAGTTATCAGTTACTGTTATGTGCCTACTAGCCTGTTTTGAAAGTGTTGCCTAGTTTTTTTATTTTGTTTTGTTTTACATGTTTCTGCTTTAAAGGAACAATGTTTGGGTAAAAGCTAATAGATCTATGCTTTAAATTAAAATGAAAATGTGATTTTTATTCTAGTTTCATGGTCAGGTAATTTGGGTGAATGCTTTTACAAACAATTAATGGATTTATTTATTTAGTATTTAGGATGGGGTCTAAAGCATCTCGCTGTGTAGATTGGACTCTTAGTGATTCTCCTGTTTCCACCTTCCCAAGCTCTGGGAATCCAGGTGTGCACCAGCACGCCAGGTCTCAATTGAAGCCTCAGGGGGCCCTGTGGTGGGATCGGCAAGACAGGGCATGCTGTGGACCGAACCCCAGTCCTTGCACCTGCCTAAGCAGCAGCTGTAGTCCCCTGAGCTATCAGTCCTGCCCTGTAGATAGTGGTTTTAGCTTTAATGAGCACAGATGGAAATACTGAGGATTCCATGCAAGCCCTGTCTGAAGCACAGTATGGTTAGAAACACTGTATCCCATCTACCTGCCTCATGTCTTCCTTTCCCTATTTGCCTTCTTACATCAGGCTGGAAATTTTAAGTATCACTGAATCATATTTCCTTCTGTAAGGCACTACAAATGATCTACAATTATAATAAATTTCAAACTCCTTCTTTTCATGGTAAGACCTTGCATAACTTCTACTTCCTTTTTTGCCCCTCTTTTCTACATTTATACCACATAGAATTAACTATATTGTACAAAATCTAAGGGTTTTCATTAATTTTTCTTTTTCTTTTCATAATACTTTATCCTATGTAATTGGTTTATCCCTATTATAATGCCCATTCCTAACAACTTTAGTGACTTTAACCTAAAAATGAAGTTACTGTATTTCTTCACTGCCTAGTCTGTAATTAATTGGTTAAAATTTGTTTGGTTTTCTCTCCCCCTAGGTATTAAACTTTATAAAGGTACAGTATCCCTATCTACTTCAACATTGAAATCTATGCTTCACCATTGAGACTCTGAAGCTATCTGAATATTGATGGTACATGGTATAATGAATGAAGGCTTAGAGTAGGAAGACATTTTAACTGCTGGTGCTGTGATTAGTCAAGCTCCTTATTACATAAAGAAATTGGGAACTGAAATGAGTTTGAACCCTTCAGAGAAGCCACCGTATGAATATCCAGAAGTCAGAGCAATGATTGCTTGAACAGAGAAGAGAGATAGAGATTACGTGCTCAGTTATAGTCACAGGAGGCATACAAAGGCCATCCCCCTAGTAAACACAGCCATTATAGGGTGATCAGTAGGTTGAACTTATGAAAATGTTGGCTGATTTCCCTTTTTATCTCAAAATTAAGATTGTAGCAGAAAATACTGCTAGGGACACCATTAGGTGTGTGGTATCATGAAGCAGATACTTACAAAAGTGGTTAACTTAGAAAACCATTTAAATTGAGGGCTAACCAAGTGAAATAGTAATAAAGGTGATTGTTTTGTAGCAATTTGACTTTATTTGTGTTGAAGAAACTCTATTGAATGGATTGTACGTAACTCTAGGCTTATAGTGTCACTGAGATTAGGATCTCAGAAGTTAACTCAGATTCTAATATCCATTTGTTAATTTGTATACATTTAAAAACATGACTCTTTTAAAATTATTTTTTCAATTACTTTGGAAAGACATTTTGAGAAACTGGAATGTTTATGTTAGCTATTCCTAAAAATTTAGACTTCAGCTTGAAAATCTGGTTTTCTGCCATATATGTATTATCATTCTTATTCTTCTCTGCCAATGTACAGATGAATGTGTTGCTGTTCAAAACTGTTTGAAAGCTGCAAATGCCACTTGCCAAAGTAGCACGTGAAGCCAAGGACTCAGGCTGTGAGCTTGTGCTGCAGATACAGAGAAGAGGCACACATTAATATTAAAATCAGTAAAATATTGGCACCATTAAGACCCGCGGAGGGTAAAAGGTCAGCATACTGCACCGCATGTTCAGCATCTGAGGGTTGTGATCATTCGCTTGTAAGGAACGTCAGATTCAGAAAGAAAATTCTGTACATTTTGAATGTCCTGGCGGCTCAGCGATATCTCTACTTCTCAGAGAGAGTAGTTCTGCTTCTACTTAAAACACCCCATTGAAGACAGGGTATGTGAGAGGGTATCAGAAAGAGCAGCTTAAGAAAAAATAAAACTGAGGTAATCAAAGGAAAGACCTGAGCATCTGGAGTAGAATAGCAAATCTATGGGCAACAGTTCCTAGAGTTTCTTGGAAATTAGGTGCATTGTATACACTTAATACATAAGAAGTTTGAAGTGTTGTCTACGTAATCTTCCTAAAATTAATCGTTGTAGAGCCAGGTGCTGTAGGGTACCTGCTCACAGGTACTAAGAATGTAGAACTCACAGATTCAGCGAAGTTTTATTTTTTCTGTTTCATTTTTCTACTTGACAACTTCTATTTATGTATTTGTTTATTTATTTATTTTGTACAGGGTCTTGCTACGCAGTAAAAACTCAAAACGATCCTGCTGCCTCAGCCTCCCGAGTGCTGGGATTACAGATGTGTACCATCGCATTCCATTTGGGGCTGGTGTGGCATGTGGTATCAGAAATCAAACCTATAATCTTGTGCCTGCCAGGCATTTAGATGAGCTATCATCCAGCCCAAATACTTTTCATCAGTGGTGCTTCCTTATATAATGTGGATATTCCTCCTATGCTTAGGAGGAACTCTTGCAAGTTGCACTCTGAAGGGTCAGAACCAAACTGATCTGCTTTTGTATGCACATGTTCTATGTTATATCTGACTGGGTAACACTGTGCGAACCATTTAAGCTCAATGCTGACATGTAGCTAATTTTTTTTGTTGTTGTGCTCAACCATTCTTTGTACTCTTTCCTCTATTAGCATTTCTTTCCATTTATTATTTTTCCTAGATGTGAAGATTATTTTCCTACTTTCCTTGGAGATGGAACTTTTGGGGAATCTGTATTTTCACATTTACTATGCTGTTACATTGTCCAAACATTGAAATCAAAGCAAATTTCTTCATATCCAACCCATGATAGGGAAAAATAACATTTTTCTTGGTTTGTCTGAGCTTATGCTCAGAAATATGCAAATAAATAATACTATTTTGAAAAAAAATTGCTTCAACTGAATTTTCTACAAGTTAAGCTTCAAACAATTCTACTCTTCCACGATTAATTGTAAACCATCTTCCTGATTTAGACTTTAAGACTTTGTACAATGGGGAAGCAGGTGCTTGAGTTTTCAACCCCTGAGACCAACAATTCTAGTGGGTTTCACTTGTTATCATTTTATAATAAATGTTGTCTTCTTCATCATTTTGCATTTGATTCTTTTCCACGACTTTTCTATTTTCTCACCACTCTACTTCACATTATTTTTGCACAGTTAGCTTCCTGGATAAATAATTGTGGATTTATGCATTTGTGCTTTGGAGCAAAACCAGCCATTTTGGCCATTGCCGTACTTACCATCCTGTGAGAAATAGCATATTCTTTGGGAGAGGTTTGTGAGGTTGTTGGTGTCCATCTCTCTGAATCAGTATGGTCTCCATCATTCTGCTCATTTCTCATAATATAGAATGTTGAAATAGAGAAAGAGATGGATACTGGGAAAAATGACGAATGGTAGGACCCAGCACAAAAAGCCATGTGGTTACAATTTCATATTTATTATCATTTAATTAAAGATCTTTTAGTAGTAAAAAAAAAAGAGCATTTAAATGATATCTAAATGGAAAATACTTTCAACAGTTTGAGAAATCTTTGACATTATCATTATTTAAAGAAGAATTAACCAAGGCGTGGATTTAGCAGATAGAATACAGTCCATTTTTATGTGCTAAAGGTAAAATATCTGCAAGATCATTTTTTATAGCCTTCTTGAATATCACCTCTTGAAACCTTGCCAAGCTTTAATGTAAATTCCCTTCAAAACAATGGGTTCTTAGTAGCTTAGAAAGAAAATGGGTCACACCACTTCAAAAAAAACAACAAATACTTATTTTTCTGTATAGATCCATTACCCGTTATCATGGATTTGTTTTGATTTTTATCTAGTAGTGAAAGGATAGTCTTCTCATGAAACTAGACAGCTTTCAAAATATTGCAGAATGGTTCGTCATCCTTAATGCAGGCCTGAGAACTTGTGTCACTAGAGCTGTGATGGTGACAGTTGGGGCTGTAAGGAAAGATTAATGGGCTCAGCACCAGCCAGTAAGGTGCTTACCATACATTTTCTGCATTAAGGGACAAGACCATTTGTTTTCCCTTTTGCATTTCTCTCCCTCTTGATTTAGTTGGCAGCATAATGGAAACAAGGTTTGAAATGACTGATCTGCTCTTCCTTCATGACTGATGTCCGCTGGGACATACTTTTTTACTTTCAAAGAAGTCAAATCACTTCTGTTCCAAGGGCTTGTTAAAGCCATTTGAAAATAAATCACCACTCTTAGTCTAGAACTATATAATCTTCAAAGTAGCATGTCAAATAGGGATGAAAATGGGACTAAGGCTGTACGGAGACGCCAGGCCTGTTGTCACCTTGAAAAGACAGAATAAGAGAGGTCTCAGCCTGGGAGGTGTTGCAATAATAACACAAGCTAGAAGGGGGTAAGAGGAGCCAAAGAGCATGGAAAGAATTGTGGAAGGTGGAGTTGCGTTCAATACAGGAGATGTTCTTCAAAACATTCAGGTTACTGGCTGCACTTGTGTCTAAAAATAGTAAGGGTCCATTTAGTCACATATTTGCACTTGTAATGGATTTGGTGAGAAAAACAGCTTTCTCTCTGTATAAAATGAGTAGCTTGACAAAACACTGCACACTTGTCATGAACCGCCCTTCAGAATTGTAATCGGGAGGGAAGGTTGTAAAACCGACACGACTTTAGATGTCTTAACAGCCAGAGAAGATGACTGTGACATACTTTATAATAAAGTGTCATCTTCCAAGATACATAAAAATCAGTTGTATTTACTGTGCACCAGATCTTTTTTTAGTGCCAACTAAATGACAGTGTCATGCCTGTACTGCTGCATGCATAATTTAAATCATTTTTCACAACATATTACTCCAGTCAGCCCGAGGTGGGTGGCCCCTTGGGGAGCACTGTTCTGTCTTTGACCTTGGTCATTAATTAACTATCAAAGATAAGACTTAATATTTTAGCAGGGATTATGAAAGCTTTTCGACAAATAACATCTGGAGAAATCGAAACCATACTTTCACATTTCTAAAGCTTTCTGGAGGCTGAAGGTAGAATTAATCAAAGGATCATCAGAACTCAGAGAGAGATAAACAAGGGAATGCCGGACTCTGGAGAATTTTTCACACATATGAGAATCATATCACATCTCAGTAATCTGTACTACTGTGAAAAATGAAATTGGAAAGAAGTGCACCTTCCCTTAGAGTTAGTTGTTCTGCTCATTTCCTTGCCCAATGCACTAGCTACAGAAATGTGAAATGAAAGTAAGCCACAGAAAATACATAACCAAATGTTGAGCATATATTCTAATGTAAATGCCTACCACATGCAAACAAAATATTTTCATTAGCATTCTTTATTGCAAATTATTTTTTGAAATTATATTTGTCATTTCATGACATTCATTCTTTATTTTCATCGAGTGCCAGCGTAGAGATTCTATGTAAACATTTGATACCAGAAATTCTTCAGAAAGGGCTGGGAAGATAGCTCAGTAGAATATGTGCTTGCCTGGCAAGGACAAGGTCCTGAGTTCAATCCCTGATACCGCAAAAATAATACAATAAAAGATAAAGAAATTCTTCATAAAGTGGTCCCCTGTTAGCCACTGCCTTTTGGCAGCTGTCTACCAACTGTATAGAAGCAGCTTAAACTGTAGTTCTGAAAATGCAAAACTACGAGTTCAAATTAAAAGATAGCACTTTCATTTCTTCCCTGGAAATATCAAAATGCCTTTTAAAAATATCAACTAGTGAGGTTTTTGTGTATCTGGATACCTATGATGATAGGGATATGTTCTGGTGTTGCTTGGATTAATACTCTATCTATTATTAATCATATCAGCAGCTTTAAAACACATTACACAGTACAATACTCATGCTTCAGTATTGAAAGCATTAGGTTCCAGTGAAATGGTATCTGAGTATTCACTTTGTGCAAGAAATAGCCTGTGAAAAACAATTCCATCCAACAGCTTGTCTCATTTATAAATTATTTTAAAACATTTTTCTAATCATAGGTCTGTTAAAATATGAATAGATAAAAATGTGACTACATGAACAATGATGACTATTGAAGAAGAAAGGGTCTTTCACAACACAAAGAGTGGTATAAATTTAGCAATATTTCTAGAGTGCAGACTGTAAGATTCACAAGCACAATCTATGTTAAATACTCAAAAAATAATAAATACATCCATTATGGATGTAGCTCAGTGTCTGTGGGGCGTTGTCACCATTGCGTGGCTGCATAGTTTTTCTACAGTGCAAGCATGTACAATAAGTACAGGAGTAAGGCCATGGGCTAACTTTGTTTAGGTGTATGTCTTTGAATGTGTTTTGGTTTATTGGTGCAAGGTATATAAGATTCACTGTCCAATTATGAACAAATCCAATCTACAAACATTATCCTAGAATGTAATTCATTCTTAAGTTGGGATTTACTATATATATAATATATATTGTATATTAAATATTATATATTTTAATTATAAAAATTGTATATACTTATGTATGTATATATAATTAAGTGAATATATTACTTACATATTAACTTAAATTCATTTTAGCAGATACTTAAAAGTGAATATTGTGTAGATGAGTGAGGTATCACAGTGTTTTACACACATACATACATACATATGTATAGTGACATATAGTGATCAGGTTGATTGTATTTACTTCGTGTTATTGCTCATTTATACAGTGGGCACACGCCATACCTCCCCTCCCCTCTCTGCTGTACTGGGGACTAGACCCGCTTTTTGTATTTTTTTAGAACTAGGGATTGAGCTCAGACCCTTGCGCTTGCAAGGGAAGTGCTTATTCTGCTGAGCCATCTCCCTGCCCCTATTGCTTATTTACACTGAACAAAATAAAATTCTTTTCCTAAACTTTTGAGTTATGTGGTACGCAACTGCCCTCCATAGGCATCTTACTGAGGCATGCAAACCTATTCTTACCTACATGGAACTTAGTATCCAATGATCAAACTGTCCCTACCCTCCTCTTACCTCCAATTTCCCAAGCTTTGCTACAGTTGTGCTCTAAATTTCTGTAAGATCAAGATTCCACCTGAATTTTTGTAAGATCAAGAATATGAGAACATAAATTCTGAGATTTATTTTTCTTATTATGTGAGGAACAGCACTTATAGCTTGGTAGGAATAGCACTGAATCTGTAAATTGCTTTCTGAAGTATGCAGCAATCACTCTTCTAATTCATAAGGTTGAAATGTTTTTCTATATTGTGTCCTTTAAAACATCTTTCAACAGTGTTTTGTATTTTTAATTCTGAATAATTTATCTAAGTATATTACCAGGTATTTTTTCCCTCATGTCTGTGCTTGTGAGGATGTGTTCATATGTGTGTGTGCTTGATGCTGGGGTCCATGTTAGTACCTCTCCTCATCACTAATCTGAAATGACAGACCTATTCCTTACTATTTTACCTTTGTACTGCCATTACAAATAATAATTAGTTCATTTTAATTTCACATACTTTGCTAGAGGGTTACAAGAAGAACTAGTGATGTTTGCATGTTGATTTTACATCCTGCAAAATTGCCAAACTCATTTATAAATTTGAATAGGTTTTTGTTCACATTGTTAGAGTTTTCTATATGAAAGAGAATGCCATCTACAAACAGTGATAATTCGATGTCCTTGTTTCAAATTTTGATTAGCCTTATTTTTTTTCCTCCTCCCTGATTACTATGCGGAGAACTCCCAGGACTCTTGTTGAATAAAATAATGTAGTGATTCTTGTTATGTTCCAAATCTTAGAAAGGGGCTTTGTCTTATTCAATATATTAGATTTTGGCTTACTTCTAAAGGTTTAATATGGTGATGTATTCTCCTATCTACTACATTATTCAGTGCTGTTATCATGAAGAAACATAAGTATTTATCATGTGCCTTTTAGACATTCATTAAGGTATCCCATGGAGTTGACCCTTCCTTCTGTTGGTGCACTGCATTACAGTTACTGATTTTTATTTTGTAACTGATTCTCATGGTCCTATGTCTTAGTCACTTTTCTCATTGCTGAAGCAAAATGCCCAACATATAAAGTTAAAGGAGGAAAGGTTTATTTTGGTTTAGTTTGTAGAGGTCTTTGGTCAGTAATTGTCTAGATGCCAGGCAGTGACAAGGCAGAAAGACATCACAGAGAAGAAATAGTTCATGGTGCCCAGAAATGAACAAAACAACAAGGATTGATCACAACTGTTTCTATCTTGTATATTTTATCCAAGCTACTTAGGTCCCACTCACACCCCGAGTACCCATAAATCCTAGTGCTCTTCAGTCTAGCATTACACCATGAATCAATCCCAGTGTCACAATCTAGATCCAGCCACTTCTGAAACTTCCCTTGTTGGGGGGACCTTTTGACACAAGCCACAACACCCTGGGATGGATCTCACTTGATCTTGGTATTATCCTACTGTTTTATTGAATTAAATCTGTTAGTATTTTATGAGGATTTTTATGTTCATTATGGACATTGACTTATACTTCTCTTTAGTTTTGTATCTTTCTCTGATTTGATATCACGGTGATGTTAGCCTTGTAACATGTGCTTGAGAGAATCCTTTGCTTTTCAATTTCTTGGAATAATTTGAGAGGAATTGGTATCTGTTTACTGTTAATGTTTGATAGAGGGGCTAGAGACAGAGGAGTAAGCAATAAGGGATTTTAAATGTTTGGTGTAGGCAAATTGAACTAGTTATAATTATTTCTCATAGTGATAAAGGAATGAATGGGTAAGCTCTTTGATTAGTAATAGGATCTAAGAGCTGTAGAATTCACATTATTCCATAACCCCCTAATTTTAGTAGAATGGCTGATAAGACTATATATATATATATATATATATATATATATATATATATATATATATATATAATATATCCACTTCTAGTTTACCAAGTTTGCTAGTGTATAGCTATTGACAAGAATCTCTAATCTCTTTGCATTTCAGTGGTGTTGGTTGTATCTACTCCTTTTAGTACCTGTTTTTCTCCATTTGCATGTTCTTTCCTTTTTCACTGCAGCTAGAGTTTTATCTGTTTTGCTCATTTTTCCAAAGCACCATTTCTGTTTCATTCAGGCAATGAAATAATTGCCTCCATCCTTATCTCTTCTCTTTTTTAAAATATATTTTAGTGTAGGGTGTACAGGGGCTCAATGAGTAGATCGGACTCCTAGTGATTCTCTTGTTTTCAGCCTTCCAAGAGCTGGGATTACAGGCCTGGGCCATCATGCCCAGTCTCAATCACCACCTCAGCATGCCCTGGAAGTGGGGCTGGCATGGCAGGCCCAGGATCGAACCCTTGACCCCTGAGCCTGCTGGAAGATACTTTAATCTACTGAGTTATTTGGGGGGCCTTATATAATTCATTCTGATAATTACTGATTTCTCTTGTTTTCGTAGGTCCTTGAGATGCAACAAATATTGTAGGATTTTCTTCTTTTATGATATTATATTTGACTGTTATAAACTTCCTTTTTAGTACTGTTTCTGCTATTTCCCATAGTTTTGGGTACATTGTATCTCTATTTTCACTTGTTTAAATAAATATTTAAATTTATTTTTTGATTTCTTCCTTGATCTATTGATGTTTCTATTTTCTTGGTTCTAATTAACAAGCAGTTATGTCTTGGCACCATATCCAAGTTAATACAAAAATGATATATTCTTTGAAGTATAGTAAATATGTTTGTATTAATATCCTTTCAAGTATTATTTAATAATATATATGATATTATAATACTAAAATTAATTTATTTTTATTCCAATGAATATTGTTGAAAATTATTTGAATTTGTATAAATAACTGTGCCTGCCCTTGTGCTCTCAAGAAAGCCTCTTTCACGCCCCAAGCTAGTGGAATCAAAAATAAGATCATCAATTCAAAGTCTGGACATTTTATTTTAATTTTCTTGTAAAATGAGGATGCTGGGTGAAATTACACATGGCTAGAGTCCTGCACTTGGGAGGATGAGGAAATCATTTCAGCTTCAAGCATTCAAGGCCAGCCTGGACAACGCATTGTGACTCCTTTTCAAAACAAAAAGTTCATCCTATGCTGCAGGATAGTAATAATAAGCTTCTCTTCTGGAGGGTTAACAACCTAAGTTTGCAGACCAAAAATTAGAGAAAAAGAAGACCTGCAAGGACAGCCAATATTTTGGCCCTAGCCTTTCAAGATCAGTGAGGACTGAGCACATAAGAGAACCTGTACTGCAACATAATTGAACCCAGGTGTGTCCCAAGTTTTATGATCAAGAGATTATGGGGCCACAGAGTAAAGTGGTCAACAGTGTAGAGTACCCCTAAGGAGAGTCACATAGAGAAAACATTCTCTCAGGCTTTCACAGAGAGAAAACTGGTCAAGCAATGACTCATTCACATGGCTGACACTAAAAAGGATCTATAAAGTGCAGTATAGGGTTTCAAGATAAATCCTGAGGGAATTTGACTGACCTTGTCAGATACAGAAGTTATATTTCTTGTTACATAGGTCGTGCTTTATCTCGGTATTAACCATCCAGCAGAAAAGTATAATAACAAGGTATAAAATGTAAAATCATATTAATATGCTGAGCTGTAAAAGGCTCAAGATGACAACAACTCACATTGCCATTCCTATAGAAAACCCACTACTATTATGGAGTACTGGACTGTATTGGAGTATTTTGCTGAATTCACTCACGTACAATATTTAATTTTTATTTTATTTTATTTTTTTTTTTTGTCTTTTCGAGACAGGGTCTCACTGCAGTTCAGGCTGGCCTTAAGCTCACTTTGTAGCTCAGGCTGGTCTCGAACTCACCAACAATCCTCCTGCCTCAGCCTCCCGAGTGCTGGGATTACAGGCATGCACCACCACGCCCAGCTTCACTCATGTACAATATTTAAATGACAATAGAATACCCTTCTCTGACAAAACTGAACAAAAAAGGGAATACAAAAAACAACCATTTTGTATCTATATATTCAAAATATTTAGGCTATATGTACTGCTACTTTCTCTGAATTCAGTGAATACAAGGATTTGTTCTAATAGTGCTTGTGAACAGTACAGAATGTCTGCATCTTATACTATGAATAATCACTAAGAAGATAACAATATGCAATGTATTAATTATTGAAACTGTCCTACTAATCAGTTTTGAAACTCTCATTGCTATTTGTTTCTCAATAAAATTATTAAATAAAAAACCACAAAGCTCATTAAATTTTCTCTTTTCCTTATTCTGTTACCTTTATTTATTCTCATGTAGAGATTCTCACAAATTGTAATTCCTTCTATTACTTACATATGTGTATCAGTACATGATCATATGAAAGATTTATGTAAGGTGTAAGAACATCAATATAATGCATTTCCTATGAGCATTACTACTGTTTATTATGTATATTGATATTTTATATGAAAATAATCCTAAATCATCATTGTAAAATTTCCCTTAATCTGATATAAAATTAATAAATGAAGTATGATAAAAATATGATGAATATTTACGTTAAAATATGATCACATGAAAGACAGTAGTTTTGCTGCTTGGCTTATATATTACTTGAATGAATTCAGAATATTTAGCTTCCATAGTATCGCTTCTATTTCATCTTTTTTTGGAAGAGAATTTTTAAAATTGATGATAATTCTTTAAACAGTTGGTGGAATTCTCTGGTGGAATTATCTAGGCTTGGGAAAAAATGGAATTAGTTACTTTAAAACTCTCCCTAACTTACCAATGACAGATGGCTATTCACATTATCTATCTTAGATTGAGTAAGTTGTGAAGTTCTCACTTTATGAAGATTTGGTTAATGCATAAGTGTTTGTGGTAGTCTCTCCTTCCAGGGTCTGGGGAATTGTGGAGAGAGCTTCTATTTCATTTCTGAAATTTGTCCGTTGTCTTCATTACCGCTGGGCAGGGCTAAGTGTCTGCTTCCTAGTAGGACTCTAAATAAGCCCTTTCTTGGTAGGGAAAGGGATATTTGGTTACTATTTCCCAGTGACTTCCTCTCACTGAGAGGTGGTGGATTTGTTAGTGATCACAGCGGAGTGAGTCCTGGCTTTCCACTGGGCTTCCTCTGGTATGACCATCATAGGGTAAAGAAGGATGTCTCGAAGCCATAAGTTATGTGTAGAAGTCCAGGCTGTCTCCAGGGTCTGCAATGATACCATGAACTGAAAGAAGTATTCCTGTGTGACTGGTATAAATGAATGGTACAAAAAATTCATCTGATTAACACCGGGTCTTCCTGATACTATTCTACGAGAAGAGTTTCGGCCCTGGTTAAAATCTTGATAAAGGTCTAAGGGTCCCTCTATTCCCTAGAAGTAGAGTAATAGCATCACTACTGTGACAATGTTTCTAGGGTACTCTAGAATGAATAATATCTCAAAGTCTTTTATGGCTGCCTCTTTGCCAATTCTTTAGTAAGAGAACTAATTTTGCTGGGCTTAATTTTTACTGCTAATTTTGAGGTTACTGAATTTTTGGTAATGGCAATGACAAACCTAGCATTTATGGAGTGAAAGAGAAATGTCAGAAGATTTACCAACCAGACTTTTCCTGACTTTGACGTCCACAGCCAGTCTAAGTTTGTCTCTCATTTTGTGATAGTTTCTTTTTGAGAAAGTCTGTGACTATGCACTGAAGTTCAGGAATTTTATCAATTTTACATTGTACTTGTTGAGTAAATAGTTGGAAATTGTAAATATGTCTATAAAACTAGAAATATGATGACCATAGATATAGACAAAGACTGGTATTTATATATAATGGGATACTACTCTGCTGTAAAGTGTAAAGAAGGATGTTTGTGTGCTTTGTAAGAAAATGGAAAATATACTTGAAAATGTAAGTAAAATAAATCAAGCACACAAGTTTAAATACTATACAGTTTTCTTCCTATGAGAAATCCAAAATACCAAAGTAAAAGACAGATATAAGGGAACAATGAATTAGAACCAATACATATGGGAAATGCACCAAGAGATGGATGGGGACAGATGGGGACAGAAGGTAACTGAAAAATAATTGAAATGTGGTGTGTACCTTTATTAAATACACATGTGAATGTAGTCATTCCATATTTTCAATATGTATTTAAACTATTAAAATTTATTTTCTTACTTTTTCCTGCATTGTCAATATGCTGTCATTCTCAGCCAGTATTATCAACTTGAATACTGCAGTTTTCATAAGCAGAAATTTAAATTTGGTCTATACTCAATATGCTTGATTTTTCTAGTTAATTTTTTCAGTAACAGATATAACAACTACATTTTTCTACTGTTTTCAACGTGCATCACTTTCACTTTATTACTCTTGATTAACTTTTTTTTTTTGTATTTTGCACAGTGTCTACAGGGTCTCAGTACCCAGACTGGACTTGTAGCGATCCTCCTGTTTTCAGCCACACAAGTGCTGAATACACATGAATGTCGCCACACCCAGTCTCACTCAATGTCTTAGTGTACCCCAAAGGCTGGGCCAGCACAGTGGTTGGGGATAAAACCCAAGTCTCTGTGTCTGCCTAAGCAGGTGCTTTAATCATTTGACCTATCCAGCTGACCCTGATTCATTTTGTATCTGTACTATGGGCCCTATATTCCTATTCCTTGCAATGAGTGGTAAATTTGATTGCATACTAGACATTGTGAATATTACTTTATTGGATGCTAAATATTTTTTATGTGCTCATAATACTTTTAGAATTTTTCTGGGATTAAGTTATTTGGAAACAATTGTTTATCTTAATTTGTAATAGGCCCAGAGCTATATTTAACATCAGTTAATTATACCGTACAATTGGAACAAGACCCTTCAGAGCACTCTCTTAGTGACGGCTGCTGCAAACAGATGCTACTTTCTGCCCTGTAAAATACTGTGAATATGTGCTGTGATTAAAATTCAGGCAATGTTACTTGTACCATAGAATATGGATGGTGTCCTGTAATGGAAAATATTGATTTGCAAAACTAACATAATGATAAATTTACTAGTTTCGCAGCTGACTTTAACAAAGTATGATGTAATATATTTATAGGGATGTGTGTACAGGGGAATGCTCAGATGTGTGGTTACTAGAAGTCACAGTTTTAGTGGTTTGAGCTTAAAAAATCTATATGGAAAAAAAGTGCCTTTCTGTTGATGGGTACATAAAGATTACACTTTCATGGTCAAAATGACACAATCGCAATTTAATAGTAATTTTTCAATTTTTTGACAATATTTTGTTTTAAAAGTAAGCATTATTTAAAGATTTTAAGGAATAAAATTCCATTAACTTATTCAGAAAATTACTGTGCTCTGTTGAGATTTCTGATATTCACCCTAATTTTATGCTAATTTGAGTCTCAAAATATTATTCTACTTTTGTAAAAGTAAAGTATTGTGCTCCATGATGAGCATTTATATGTCCTGGGTTTTAGAAAAAAAAACCACTATGTATCTCTTTTTTCACTCAGTGGTAAA
This sequence comes from Ctenomys sociabilis, assembly GCA_004027165.1. Taxonomy (NCBI): domain Eukaryota; kingdom Metazoa; phylum Chordata; class Mammalia; order Rodentia; family Ctenomyidae; genus Ctenomys; species Ctenomys sociabilis. Next base: position 84,560 of record PVKA01003193.1, read on the forward strand.
TCTAATGCTATAATCTGCATCATGGGAATCCAGATTAAGATTTACATGCCATTTCCATCTAGTTTTATGTTACAATGTTTTCAAAGAAGTGAAATCTTAAACTAGAGATTATTCAGTTCATTAAGGAATTTGTTTTATTTTGATTATATAATCTATGTATCTAAATAGTTCCATTTTTGATGCAGAACATCTGGTCCTTAAATTTTGAGATTTGATGATCAATTTGAAGAAAAGCATAAATCTCTGGTTTATTAATGGTTGCAGCAGAATGTTTACCATCCTTATGTTACTTTGTTGCTCGATCTCTCATTGCCATGAAAAAAAATCCTCAACACAAGCAGTTTTACTGAAGGAATGGTTCATTTTGGATCATATTGCAGAGGGTTCAGTTCCTAGCCAGTTTCTACAAGAGAGAAATTACAAAGCTGAGGATGGTGGTGGAGAAAAGTTGCACTTCCCATAAGAGCTGAGAAGCAGAGACAGAGAAGGGAGGAGCTGGGAAGGACGCACAGCTTTCCAGGTCACATCCCAGGAATGCAGCTCTTCCTTCCTTCTTTCTTTCCTTCCTTCCTTCCTTCCTTCCTTCCTTCCTTCCTTCCTTCCTTCCTTCCTTCCTTCCTTCTTTCTTTTTTTCTGTATCTTTAGAGAAGGGTCTACAGGGTGTTCAGTCTCACTACTAGATTGAACTCAGTGATCTTCTTTACAGCCTCCCAAGAGCTGGGATTACAGGTGTGCACCACCACGCCCAGTCTCATTAGCCACCTCAGCATGCTCCAGGGTCAGAGCCAGCACAGCAGGCCCAGAGGATCGAACCCCTGGCTGCCCCATGACTGAATTAGGCTTTGGGGGACAACTAGACACTAACCATAACAGGAGTGTATCCAGAGATTTACAACATCTCTTATATCTTTCTTTCTCTGTTTTTTTTTTTTTTTTCTTTTTTTACTCAGGACCTTGAACTTGGCAGAAATATGCTTAAGTCACTGAGCTATCTCCATGGCCCATTTTCTGTTTTGCTATCTTCCCTTATTTCTCCTCATCTACCATTGTCATCCCCTTTTCAGGATTCTGCTGATTGTATTGGTCTATGCAGACAGATAATGTAGGGGAATTTATGTAATTTAAGGTACGTTGATGAGCAAACAACTTTACTTGAGTTTCAAATTTTCACAGATATGAGTAGACCTCACATCAAGTCTCTGTCTTTTGTTTTTTTTTTTTA
>PVKA01003193.1:85881-113460 GCA_004027165.1 Ctenomys sociabilis
ATCAGACAGTTTCAAAACACCTTAACCATACAGAGTCGATGAATTAATACATTGCAAACTGTTTTCATAACGTTTTGGTATTGTACAAGGTGCATACATGATATTATATTTACAGGTTTTTTTATAGCTGAATTATATCAAAAATTCAATAATTATTTACCTAGTGGATGACCATAGCACTAAAAGCTGACATAATATCTGTCCAACCACCATTAGTGCAGATCTTGCCTCTCATAGAATTATGTAGAAGCACAGCGTTATCTATCCCAACTGTACTGTCTATACACACACATCCTGATTTTTTCTTTCTACAACCCTTCCTTTGTCTACACCTGTCAAAAGTGGGTACTCCATTGACATTCTTTTGGATATTTGAGTTACAAATTTTTACAGATAGGCATGCACTTCACATCTAAACATGTACAGATTTGAAAAAATTATGGAAGTAGCTCATGTGCCAGTTGAACGTTGTTACAGTTTTTCTGCTGTATGCTTAGTGTAAAAGTAGCTCACTTTTAGTCATTGGACTGTACTGTCCCACCATTTTAAAGTAAGTGTAGATGTAAAAATAGTTTACACTACTTGTGTGTGTGTGTGGCTTTCCTATATTTGACATCATATAGCTGTGTCAGTGGCATATAAGACTCATTCTGTCTCCCTCACATATGAATTAACCTTCTGAATGCTCCACTGGAATGAAAATCATCTATATGTAGGGACTTTCTGCATCTATCTGTTCCTTTGTTTTTACAGATTTTATTTTTATTAGTATATGTTTGCAGAAAGTAATGATTATACTCATTGCAGGAAGCTTGTACATGTACATAACAGCTCCTATTTTTTACCCCCTTCCCCCTCTACCTTTTTCCTCCCTCCATTTCTTGGTCACATTCCCTTTGGCAAAAGACTTAGCTCTCTGGTTCTTATTATCTCTTACTTTGCTCTTTAGCTTACTGATAGCTTGGTCTTGTCAAATAGGAGAAATCATGTAAAATTTCAGCATGTGTGTCTCATTTATTTCAATGAGTATCATGGTTTCAGGGTTCATCCATTTCCTTGTATATGTCTTATATTTATTAGTCTTTAGGGCAGAATGTGACTCTATTGTGCATAAACAACACATTTTCGTTATTCATCCATTCATCTTTTGATCCAGGACATTTCCTATTATGAATTGTGCTGACATAAACATGGTATGTGTGTATCACTCTTATATGATATCTTTGAGTCTTTTGGGAAGATTCCTAGCAGAGAAGTATCTGAATGGATTGGAATTTCTATTTTAACTTTTTTGAGGAAATGCCATACTGACTTCCATTTTATATTCCCATTAACAATGTAAAAGGGTTTTTGCCTTTCACCAGCATTTAGTTATTGTTTGATTTCTTGATTGAGATTATTTACTCTGTAGCCAGGTGAAATTTCAGTGTTGTTTTAATTTGAATATGTAATGACAAGACATATTGAACATTTGTTTCAATAATGGTTCAACTTTGATATTTCTTTGTTGGGTGTTGTTATTGCTGTTGTCATTGTGCTTATCTGTGTATTTATGTGACTGGACTATTGAGGCCTTCAGTATAATTTTGTTGATAGTTATCTGTTGATTGTTAGTGGTGCTTGTTTTATGAAGTTGGATGTGTCAATGTTCAATGTCTATTTATAACTCTGTTAAATCGTGTCTTAAACTAATATGTAATAACCTGCTTTGCCTGATCTGAAATCCACTTTCTTTGAAATACAATATCTACTCCTGTTTGTTTTGAAGCTCCTGTTGTGGAGAATATTGATTTTACTCCTTTAATTTTTAGCCTATGCATTTTTCTGTACTAAAATCAATTTTTTATGTATTTAGTACAAGTTCTACAGGATTACATTGTACAGATTACTTTTGTGGTGATCCTCCTATTTTCAGCCTCCCAAGGGCTGGGATTACAGGCTGTGTGCCACCACACCCAGTCTCAGTCACCATCGCAGAGCACCTCAGGGGTGGGGCCAACTTGTCACCCCAATAAATGTATTCATTTGTCTGTAGCATAATACTATTTTTTTGATACTATCAACTAATCTGTGTCTTTTGATTGGGAGACTGTGACCTTTCAGACTGAGAGTTATTACTTAAAGATATTGACTTATTCCTGTAGTTGAATTATTTTCCTGTAATTGAACCTTTTATCTCATATTGCTTATCTGCTCACCCTGCCTGTAGTGTTCATTTAATCATAATTTTTTCTCAGCAATATCTTCATTGTTACTTTCCAGGATGTCCTTGAGGATTTTTGCAGTGCTGGTTTTGTGGTTATAAATTTTTTTTTCTAGTTCCAGGAATTGAACTCACAGCACAAAGCTTGGCACGCAGGCACTGTGATGATAAGCTATATTCCCAGTTTTATGAATTTCTTAATGTGCTCTTTGTTATAGGAGGAAGTTTTCTAGCCATTTTGAAAGAAAGATATGCAAGAAAAATTCAGTCAGGCTCTCCAGTAATTTTCCTGCAAGGTTTGAAACTGTTTACTCCAAACTCTCCTGGCCTTTAAGATTTATATATTAAAAAAAGTCTGCCATCATTTTAACCAGTTGAAATTTGTTAGTGATTTGCTGCTTTTCTCTAGCAGCTTTAAAAATTCTATTCTGTGTGGGACTTTGGGGATTATGACTGTGATGTGTTGTGGAGACATTTGTTTTTTTCTGCTTATGCCTATTTGGTGGTTTATATGCATCACTTTATGTATGTTAAATTCTTTCTCCATATTGGAAGATTTTTTTGCTAACAACTTCCCAATAGCTTCTAAATGTCTGCCTCTTGACTTTTGCCTTTTATGTTTCTCTCAGCAGTGTTTAGTCGCACACCTAGCTCAAGGCTGCTTCAGTTCATCTGGGTGTAGCATGTTAACCACCAATTGAAAACTCTTCTTTATACTTTCTAGCTTTCTTTCCTGTTTGTTCCTTCCAGATCCCCAGAGATATGTTACTTTATTTCTCAAGGTATTTTTTTTTTCAGTATTGAACTCAGAACCCTGTGCTTGCCAGGCTAGTGCTTATTCTACAACGCTATCTCCCCATGCCCTCTCAAGTTATTTTTGTGGATGTCTCATATACCTGTCAGTGAAGAGCTGTAATTTGCTACCACTTTTACCTTACCATTTTTAAACTCCTCATGAAACTTGGTACCTTATGTTTTATTTAAATTATAATTTTAATTGTTTAATTTTTATTTTGGTACTGGGAATCAAACTCAGGAACTTTATCTTGCTGGGTAGATGGTTAAGCTTAGTATCTTAAATGATTCAAATATTTGGTGAGGGCTCGAAATTGATCTATATAGAAAATAAGGTGATAGTGCCCTCCTATTTATACCTCATTACCCATTGCAGAGCCAGGGAGATAGTTCTGTGCTATAGTGGCTGCCTGGCAAGTGCAAGATCCTGAGTTTAATCCCCAATACAAAAAAAAAAAAAACCCAGAAGAAAAAGGAAAAGAAAAAGAGCAAAAACAGTGGCCATTGCATAACAGGGAAAGTAATAGGATATAGGATTATCATACATATGCAATTTGTTTTGTAAATAAATGTATATATATATATATATATATATATATATATGTAGCATTTAATAGAGCTTAAATTATATATATATATAAAAAATATATATATATATAAAATTTAAGCTCTATTAAATGCTACTTTTTCTAGCACCTTTTTCATGAAACTGGAGAATATTCTTAGAGATTTCTTGGGAAAGTGTAAGAGAGTTTGATATTTTTGGAAGTTTGGACAGATCGTATTACAGTTAAAGCATGGAGCTCTAGTGTAATGAGCCATTTCTAAGCTTTAACTGTCAGTTTGTATGTCAGCTCTAGCTTTATATTTTTCTTCCTGAAGAATCCTTGCTACCTCCTTCAGAAAAATTTCTAGCAAGTGATGAATATATATTCGCTCGTTTGACAAAACACAAGGAATTATACATGCAAATGTGAATCTATTGCAAATAGAGATTTCTGGAACTTTTCAAAAATTAGGATGCAAGATCTGGAATATATGGTTCAAGACAAAACAGGCAGCCTACAGATCTTCCACCAAGAGAGATGACAGTCCAAATGTTCAACTGGATGGAGCGCAGGTGAAGAAATCTTGCCTGTGGTAGACAATTGAATAGTTGGCAGATAAAAGCAGAATAACACAATTGACATAATGAGTAAAGCATGTTGGCTGTAAAGACTGAAATTCTGTTTTTCCTTTCATTTTAAAATTTTTCAGGATGTTCATGTTTCAAAATCCCATTTACACAGTTGCAAAGTCTAAGAATTTATTCCTAAACTGTCCACACTCTAGTGATCTCCACAAATCTAACTATTGTACTGCACTTACTATTTTTTGGTTCAGTTTTATATTTGCTTTATAGCAGGTGTTGTCATTCATGAAGTATTTTTTATTTATTTATTTTTTTTTGCTTTTTAAACTTTTGCATATTTATGTGAACACTTGTTCCTTTCCTGTGATTTTCTTGGTTTTGAAATTGTTACTGAGCCTTCTGGGAGTGAGTTAGAATTTAATATGTTTACTTTTCCTACAAGCTTCTTTGTGTGCAGCAAGCAGAGATGTCATTTCTGCAGGAGAAGAGAGTGTTTCTCCCAAGAGGTTTATGATGGCTATATTAACCAGCAGAAGAGGAGCTGCTCTTGAAATTTCGCACAGGAGCAAAAGATATCAGGGTTTTGCATACACCTTTTTGACTTGTCTCTTCTAGAAAAATGAGGAAAAAACATATGCAGGATCTGAGATGTGGCCCAGTTCTACAAAATAAAAAGTGCCCCAAACCATACAAACAAATATTTATAACATTTATATCATACAGTAGTAATCCCCCATCTCTCTATACTAAAGAGACGAGTGAGGTCTCTCTGAGTAGATGAATAAGGAATAGTTTTATAGCTTTTTGGTTATTTTTATGTGGTCATATTTAAGACACAGATTTTAAATTTATAATTGTAATGTATAATTAAAAAATATAATCATTCTACAAGCTCCTGTGCTTCACTGTAGCTTCCATCCTATAGTATTTTGGTGCACCTGCTGTGAGTTGCCTTACTCGATTCCTTTACTTTTGAATCCATAGTTTCTACGCTGGCCTCTCAGGAACTCTGACCATGTCAGTCTCCTCACTACTTTTCTTACTTACGTGAGCAAAGCTAAGAAAAATGAGAAATAGCGGATCTCCTGTTCTCTGCAACTGGTGCTAATCCCACAACCCTAATATCATCAATATTTCACATAGAGGATGCAGATATAGTTAAAACGCCTCCAGGTAAGGGTCAAGAGAGGTTTTTATATTAATATTAATACACATTGGAGAAATAGCTTTTAGCAGAATATCCAAGAAAATCTATCTAAACATAATCTTATTTAAGACTTTTTTTTTTCATAACCAGGGATTGAACTCAGGCCCTTGCACTTGCCAGGAAAGGGCTTATTCCACTTAGCCATCTCCTCAGCCCTTCTAAACATAATCTTAATTATTATTTTTTGCCTCTTTATAAGGAGAACTGGTTTCTTTGGAATCATAGACTGAGTCGGTTGTTTTTCCTGTGACTTGTATGTTATCTTTAATATTCAATTATTTCATACACAGTAGGTTTCTAAGCCAATGATCAGAAAAAACTGTATTTTTTGTCTATTGCTTAAATCAAATGAAGTATTGCTAAATATCATTTACAATAATAGTTATTTTAAAAATAATGAACAGTTTCGGGGCTAACTAAAATTCAACTTCATAAATTACAAGCCTTGACTCTTAGTAACAAACATGTTGGAGAATGCTTTTATGTGCCTCTTACTATGTGTTTAATTTTACTATGTATTGAATTTGTCATATAAGAGAAACCAGGCAATATTTAAATTCATGTGTCTGATTTACTTCAATTAATATTGTGGTCTCAAGTTACACACAATTTACTATTAAATAACACAAGACCATACTTGTTTATGGCAGAGCACTACTCCGTTATGATAAATATACATTTTATCTGCTCATCTGGTAATGGACATATAAACTATTTCCAAGATTTGTCTGTTAAATCTTTATGCTGCTAATGTAAAACTTTATGTAGCTTTTATACAAAACATTGACTTTAGTTTGAAAGAAATAGACATCATCTAAGTGTATGCTTCCGCTCAAACTCTCTTCTGATCTAAATTTGTCATCAATCTTTTTGCTGTTTTATTGAATTTTGTGGAACACACAATGTCATTTCACTTTTAGGATGACATACATGTGAACACTCTGTAGGTGGTGCAAGAGACGTAAAACAGCACTACTTGTTTAATAGGAACATAATTTTCCTATCTTCAGTAAATTCATCTTGTAAGAAAAAACTGTGTAATACAAAACCCATGGTTGAGTACCTCTCATTTTGGTCTTCTCAATGGGTAACATTTCTAATGTTTTACCAATTATAATCTTTAAAATAAAACTAAAAGAAATGGAAAAAAATTAAAATTTCTTGAAAGCAAGCATCAGTGTTCAATTATTTCCCCAGTCTTGAATGACCATATCTGTTAATCTGAGCAACAGATTTGATGATAAAAGCAGATAATAGAACAACCATTGCCACATAGCTATTCCTAGTTTGAAAATCTGTAATGCATATAGTTTTATGTTACCCTGTTTCTGTCTTGTTTTCTATGTTTTTGCTTCTGTTTATACTCTTCAAAATAACATAAGATTAAATTGGATAAAAAATTAAATCTGAAATATGAAAAAAGAAAAAAAAAGTTAATTGTAACCTTACATGCTAGCATCATTATAGAAATAGTAAGAATTTTAGAAATAACATTTTTATATTTAAGACCAATGCATTTTCCTTTCTCTAATATTAATACAAAGAAATATCAATATCTTATTAATATTTTTGAATGTAGTAGTACACATAAAATTCTAAATAATCTATTATTCTAAAATACTTTTAATAAATTGGACATTTTTTTAAATTCACCAATATCCTGCTTTATAATCCCAAATATTTCTAGGATGGTCATTCTTCAAAACACCAGTTTCATGAGTCAGAATTTAATATGTTAAAATCACATAGGGATTTTACTGAAACCTATACGAGCCAGAAATTGCTATGGACATTAAGAGAAAAAGATATATCAAGAAAATAATCAACATTAATTTTTCTATCCTTAAGGAAGACAAAAATATGTGTCAATACTGGCAGGCTCATTTTAGTGCCTGTGGTTTGCTATCAGATAAGAATTGTTACTATTTGTCATCTTAAACCACCCATTTGTTTTATTCACAACCATCATTATTCACAAATCGAATATATATAAAAAGTACTGATCATATAATTTAATGACATTCGACAAATAACTTTATATTCATATACAAAAGTTAGCATGTTCATAACTTTGAAAGCCACAATAATATTACACACAGTGCTGGCAGAACTTTTGCTACATTTTATTTATAATTTGTCTGATTCGACTGAATACCGAGGGGACAGGTGTGTTTTCTAGTACTGCTTTAAGGTGTGCGATCTAACTGAAAATTTGTGTAGTTATATAATGGCAGGAATTTTGAACAGTTCTTTTCGAAATGCTTGAGTAATGTACTCTTCATGTTGTCTTCTCTGAGGAAGCATCTTTGGATAACAGCTTTTTCATTCTTTTACCACATGGGAGTTTATAAATGTCAATACATCTCAACATTAGTAATGTTTCTCAACCAAATGTATTTTAATGGGAAATCTATTGTAAAAAATTTCAGTGACCTCACCGCATGCTTTGATGGTACTCAGTGTGAACAAAAGAAGCCCTTAATATTTTTCCAAGGGAAAAGGACATTATTTCACATGAAATGTAAGACATTCAACACACCAGGCATCTGCTCTGCTGATAATTTATTTCTTTCAAAATTTTGACATTAAATAGGGGTCTTACAATATATAAAGATAACTGTAAAATAAATATGTTAAAATAGTGTTAAATGTACTAAGATAAATCTTAAAGTAGTTCAAAAAGTCTCTGAAGGATTCAGATATCAGGAAACAATTAGAGAGAACTTTAAAACATGATTGACGTTCTTTCCGAGAGTCATGTGAAGGGTAGGATACAGATTTTATTTACACAAAAGAGAAAAATATGAGCAAAAATGTGAATGTAAACCAGCACAAGGCATTTTTTGAGGTCAGCCAATATTTTTAGGTGGGGAACTGTTAGACCTGCCTTTTTCATTTTTGTCCTTGAATGTTAAATACAGCTCTTGCAGAAAGGCATAGTTGAGGCACAATCATTTTTGTGAAAGGGAATGAAATAGTCAAACTGTTACTTTAAAACATTCAAGGAGAATGTGGTATTAATTGAATGAAATGATGGAAGCTATAACTAGAAATGATTCAGGGTAATATTTTCATGATCTTAGTATTCAGCAATATGAGATAAAAGAACCATTAGAGTAAGTATAAGGAAGTGAGAAAGAAATGATCATGAAAATAGAAAGATATATATATATATATTTCTTTCTTTCTTTCTTTTCTGTTTTTTTTTTTTTTTTTGGAAGGAAAGAGAAAATAATTTGATCATAGGTGTTTTATAAGTCTAATACAATTGCAGAATGATATTAGAAAGCATGTCATATTTCCTTTGAGTTAAACTTTTCTAATTTGTTAAATGTATTTGTTTGTTACAGGGTTTCACTACACAGCTCAGACTCATAGTGATCCTTCTGTTTTCAGCCTCCTTCACCCTGGGATTACAGGTGTGCACCACCATTCCTGCTCTGTGGCCAGCTTAGCCAGTCCAGGGGGAGGGACTGGTGTGGAATGTGGTCCTGGGGATCTAACCAGGGTCCCTGTGCTTTGCTAAGTAGGTGCTTGGTCTGCTGAGCTACTCACTGGCCCATGGTGTAAACTTGTTTAAAGTAGAAATATATAAGACACATGCCACTATGCCTGGACTCTGTGGCTAGCATGGCATGTGATGCTGGGGAGAACCGTGGTCTGTGTGCTTGCCTAAACAGGCGCTTTGGTCTGATGAACTTTCTTGCCATCCCCTAAACTTCTAATTTTTTGTTTCAGTTAATAAATACCATTTCAGGGTCACACAACTTACTCAAAGATATACTTGAACATTAAATTATTTTTTCAATGAAATCTTTTCATCTTTATGGTTCATTTTATTACTCTGCATTTTCCAATGCTGGACATAGGCTAAAATGAAACAAAAGGGCATGGCATTATAAAGGGGACAGATGTCAGCAGAGATCTTGAACTCGAGAGAATTCAGGGCTGGAAATTAAAACTTGTGATGACACACAGAGGGTAAAATTTAACAGCATGAAAATTAGTGGCAGTTTCAAAAGTCTGACTATAATAATAGCCATTTTTGAAAAAAACAAAAAACCTAACGCATGCTAATTACAATCTTTGGTTTTTTATCCAATTATTTTCTAACATCTGAGAACCACTGCAAATTACTAGCATCCCTACTTTTACAATGACTAACAGACCGTGGATCAGCAGCTTTCAAATGCAAGGACTGTTGGCTCTGGAATCAGACTGAACTGAGGTTCGTTCTCCACATGCGCCTCCATGTCGCGTATTGTTTCAAATCTCATGTTTTTACTCTACACTCTTGGAGACTGATCTGTGTTGTTCATCACTTTTTTAACTGAAAAGAAAACATTTATGTTCTTCAATAGGTTTTGTGCCCTGGATTATCTCCTTTAAATCTAGTGTTCAATTTTCATCTTTTGCTTTTATGCTCAGCCTCATCACTAGGTGAATTACACACACACACACACACACACACACACACACACACATGCATACACCTTCTTAGACACACAAAACTTCCATCATTTTAACATTTTTTTTACTTTTTTCTGTTTGTCTGCTGTTAGTGTTTGTGTATGTGCCTATGTTTTTAGTTTTATATATAATTATCCATACTACATATATTCTCTATTATTTTATTTTTGTTACATTAAATTGTAAGCTTCTGGTGGCCTAAGCACTGCATTGCAAGCACAAGGGCCCTGGTTTGATCCCTCATACTGCATGCCATGCCACTGTGCTCGCCCCAAATGTGGGCATGGTTTTACATACCTGTAATCCCAGCACTGGGGAGGCTGAAACAGGAGAATCACTATTAGTCTGAACTGCAGAGCCAGATAATGCAACAAATAAATACATATATAAATAAATACTTGAATAAATTTGTTTCCCACAAAAAATTTTTGTATTGCTTAAAATTCTATTTCAAACAATCAGATAAAAGACTGGCACAGACCACATATACACTAAATATTTGTCAACATAATCAAATCCAGTTGATATCTAGATCCATGATTCATCTTATATCTCATTCTCTTTAATCTACCTAAACTTTAGTCTTTTTTCATGTAAGCCCATGCAGTATTTAAGCCAGGTAACCTTTAAGCTTGTATCTGACTTGCTTCACTTATCATGGATCACTTGAAAAAGGTAAATGATTGGAGAAGACAGATACAGAAGAGAAGGGAGGAGGGGATAAAGAGAATTAAGATGCATTACATGTACTCAGTAACTCTCTAGATGAATGGATTATTACATACTCATACCCACCAATTATTTTCTAAAAGTATTGCAATTGAGTACCCATTTCTTTCATCAGCTTGATCCATCTTTCATACAAGAGCCATAAGATTCCATCTCAGAGACACTCTGTGATTTTGAATTTCCTAAATGTGTAGGGTCACACAATGCACCCTGTTGCAGGTGTGGAGTAGCTTCCGAAGCTCTCTTTGCCACTGCTTCTAATTGTTCCAAAAACTGAGATTTTCTAAGAGTCTTTTGGGAAATATGTATGCTGTTTCTATTTTGGGTTCTAGTTGAAATATTTGCATTCTTATTATCTTTAGTCTTTGTTGTTTCTCATCATCTATGTTTTGTTCAGAGAATAACAGAATTTAATAAGAAAACAAGGTGGACAATATAATCCACAAGGAGCTCAGTTTCTACCTAACCTAAGACGAATGTGACTCCCTCCCTTTGCCTTGTTATGACTGACAGGAGGTTCTCTTGCCTCACCCCTCAAAGGCACAAGCCTCTCCATCTCGCTCAACGACTTGAAAGAGTTCAATTATTTTATTTCAGGTAGAAAGGTAGTTCCAAATTGCTATGTGTGTAGTGCCACACTGTGACACCATATCTCTTTTCTCTTAAACCAAGCCCCTCCTGAATATATCCCCTATTATACACAGCAAATATTCATGATGGCATAACTGGCCGTGCCCATCTTCAGATTTTTCTGGTGACATCTCTCATTGCTAAACTCACACCCATAATTGTGCTATGATGAGGTTCTCTTGAATAAAACATATGCCAAATCTGACATATTGCTTAGACATTTTACTAATCACATATAAAATATCTTACAGTATGTTTCACATTTCAGAGTAAAGGGAATCTAATATAAAATAAAAAAATAAAAAATATAGCATTGAAGAATAATAACAACGATATAGAGGAGACAGCCTTCCCCCACAGAAACAGGAATTGGTGGGAAACTATGAAGGAGTAGAAGGCTATAGGATCACAGAGTCACTGGAAAGAAAATCTCTGCAGAGCACTGATGATGAAGTCCGCACATATCTTTCTAAAAGAGAAAAGGTTGATAATACTCAGTATAACTCAATAATTAGAAAACTGATTTCTCAAATATAAGGCAGAAATTACAGTAGGCATGGAGAGCCTAAATATAAAGGAGAACTGTCACAGGTAATTTTAGTAGCAAAAGAAAAAGAATGGAATAAAAGAAAGCATGATAAATGATAACAAATAAGGAAAATACTTATCAGGTTCAGTTACTTAGACCTTAGACAAGCTAGAAAAGGCAGAATGCAGAGAGTAAATTTGGAAATTCAAAGTAAAATATATCATCCATTAAGTTATTGTGAATATGCTAGTATTTTCATTTTGTAACTAGGATTTTTATCTGTTTTCTTTTCTTTTTCTTTTTTTTTGGCTGTTCAAGAATATCTGTTTTAATAAAGAGTATAAAAGTAATCATCATTGATACAATACAACTTAGGTAGAACACAAAGTTATATTGAGTGAAAAGGCCAAGCTCAAAGGGTTACATATGAATCTATTTATATCAGTGCTTTGAAAGAACAAATTGAGAGTTGCAAGGGGTTAGTTGAGGAAAGAGTGAAATTATTGAAGCATAGCAGGGGGAAATTATTTATGACAGGACATTTCCATATCCTCATTTTGATGGTTATGTAAATCTAAAAAGTGGTTGAAATTTCTTAAACAAACAGAAACATGTTAATAGCACATTGTACTAATGTTAACTTATTGCTCTTGGTAATATGCCATCTTCATGAAAGACATTGTCATTGGGAGAAGTTGAAAGAAGGCTACAACAGGGACACAATTACTACTTTTCTTTCTTTATTTTCTTCTTTTATTTTTATTTTATTGAAGTACAAATATCAATGAGACAGTTTTAAGATACCTTGACAAGATGGATTTGATAAATTAATACATTGCAAACTGTTTTCATAATGTTTTGGTATTGTAGACAAAGGAAGGATATAGAAAGGAAGAATCATGATGTGTGTGTATGGACAGTACAGTTGGGATAGATAATGCTGCGCTTCTACATAATTCTATGAGAAGCAAGATTTGCACTAATGGTGGTTGGAAAGAATATTATATTGGCTTCTAATACTATGGACAACCACTAGGAAAATAATAAGGTAGAAAGTATTAATTATTGAATCTTTGATGTAATTCAGGTATAAAAACTAAGATATGTAAATAGCTACACTCTTAATTTATTGATAAGGACATATGCTATAATAATGTCTATAAGTATGTTATGTGTTTTCTTGATAACAAAATGGTTTTAGCCCAACATATCCTATAAAAATTTAAATAAACTAAAATAAAATTTATATCTGTATATCTTTAAGCAGCCAACATTTATTCATTTTGACTGTAACATAAGGGAAAGAAGAGTATAAATTTGAAAATAGCACAAAAGTGCATTATATATCTTATGTGGTAAAAATCAAATTTAGGTTTATTTATCTATTTATTTATTTATTTATTTATTTATTCATTCATTGTTTTGAGACAGGGTTCCACGATGCAGTTTAGGCTGATCTTGATCTTTTCTTGGAGACTAAGCTAACCTCAAATGCACAGCCATCTTCCTACCTTAGCCTCCCAAGTCCTCTAATTATAGCCACGGTTCCTGGCTTTGACTTATTGTTAAATCACTTCTCTTGTGAGCAAGAAGACAAAATTTTGTCTAAAATGTAAACAAATTCTTCATTTAATGGTTCTTCTAAAACAGAGTATTTATTGACTTAATAGCTAATATACATTTTTTAATAAGTATCTCTTCCAATATATATTCCTAGTAACCTAATGGGTAGCACTTAAGTAAGCACAGCTAGTTAATTTTAAATATTGAACATAAGGATAATTGTCTATGATAATTGAATAATGAGGTATTTTAATATGATTTTTTGATATGAACACATCATAATGCATAAAAAGGTACTTGGTTTTTCTTTTTTTACATTTCAGAATATAATAAAATTATTTACAGATTTTAAAGTAAAACTTTATTGAGATACCTTAGCTCATAATATAAGATAACGAATTCCAAAATGAGAGTCAGTTTAAATTTTTGATCAATTTTTCTGTCTGATTTAAAATATAATAAAAAGTAGGGTTTTGGTGCACTATTGACATTATCATTTAACTTTAGTTTCATGAAAAGCACACGAACTTTAATTGTATATTGTTGTACTATGAAAGAACTGTTTCTATGTCATAATAATTTGGTGATATGAAAAGATTCTGTAAGAAAATACTAATATCCTTCATAGTAGATGCAGAAATGAAAACTTTTTTATTTTTAAGAAAATTTACTTATAGGTGTGTGGGGCATCCCAGGGCCCTCCACATTCTTATTCCATCCAGTGCACGGGCCTGTCGTGTGGGTCGGACTGCCTGGGGCCCTCTGAATCCTCACTCGAGCCAGCACCCAGGCTCAAACTAGTGTGGAACTTCCTCCATCAGACAGGCCTAGTGTGCAACCCTGGAGTGGAAATCCCTGCAGAGAGGCAGGAGGCAAGACCCACCCAGCTGATACAGGAGCATAGCATCTAGCCAGAGTGGCACAGAAGATTCACTTCTAAGGGCTACAGCAGAAAGAAAGGAGCACAGCATTAAGACCCAAGCCACACTCTCCTGGGAGAGTTTGAACTTGGTAGATCTGGACTTGGTGCTAAGGTAATAACTCCACCACACCTCTACACCAAAGGTCAGAAGACAGAAACAAAGGCCACACAAAACAAATTCAGGAGACACTAGCATAGGAGAAATTGGAAATCACACACCTGAAATCTCTGAAATAATAGCACTTGAAGTAAAGAAACAAGTGCAGACAGGTATAGAGGAAATCAAATCAGAAATAATTTCTGAAGTAAAAAAAGAAATGATAACTATGATGAAAGAAGTACTAAGTGCTTCTAAAGAAGACAAGAGTAAAAACATAGAGGACAATGTAAAAAAGATGGAATGCTTGAATAGCATATATAGTAAAAAAATAGAATGCATGAACCAGATTGAAAGTGATATACAGGGAATTAAAACCTCAAGTACAAGCTGGCAAAACCATTTGAATGAAAGTGAAAATAGACTTTCAGACCTTGAAGATGTCATTGCAGCTAGTGAAAAGATAAGACAAGACCTCTTCAAAACTAGGATGCAGGAAAAATATAATTCAACATCTCCAAGACATTGCAAAGATGAACAACATGAGATTAATAGGCATCAGTGAGAAAAAAGGAGTTGATATAAATGATATAAAAAGAATATGTGCAGAAGTAATAGCAGAAAACTCCCCAAATATGAGGAAACAATCTGACATTCAGAAAAATGAAGCATATAGAACTCCAAATAATGTCAACCCAATTAAAAGCACACTCAGACATACAACCATCAAGATCCCAGAAATTCAGCACAGAAACAGTGTACTAAAAGCTCTAGGAAAAGAAACCAATCACATTTAAAGGAAAACCCATCCAAATAATGGAAGATTTCTCTTCAGAAACCATCAAGTCAAGAAGAGCATGGGGCAAAGCACTTCAAGTCTTGCAAGAAAACAAATTCCAACCCAGACTGGTATACCCTAGAAAACTCTCTTTCAAGTATCACAGAGAAGTGAAATAACTCCGTGACAAAGAGCAGCTAATGAATTTCATGACAACTATGCCAACCCTACACAGACTACTAAAAGATATTTTAGAGAGGGGTCAAAATGACCACAACTAGGGCCTGCCAATAGTTCAGTGTACTAAAGTGCCTGCAAGCACGCACAAGGGCTAGGGGTTCAATCCCTGGGCCCGCCATACAAGCCCCACCCCCAGAGAGTGCTGAGACAGCAATTGAGACTGGGCATGGTGAAGAGCGCCAGCAATCCCAGTTCTTGGGAGGCTTTGAACAGGCATATCACTGCGCATCCGATTTGGTTCAATCTAGTAGTGAGACCCTGAAAACCCTATAGACCTTACCCTAAAATATAGAAAACAAAAAGTGACCACAACTCCATGAATGAGAACAGAAAAAAGCCATCAACTAGGGCAAACAATTAAGCACAGTACAAAAAGGCATATAACAGTACTCTTTCAGTTATTGTTTTGTATACAGCAGCAAAATATTTCCATCATCACACTCTACAGATGAACTTCTCCTGCACCCTATGGGACATGATTCTGTCGGGGCCTACGTTGTGGATATAATGGAAATAGCAGTAGCTCAGTCCACAAATGACACCTGGGCATGTACATTACATACTAGCACTTTGTGCAAATTCCTATTCCCAAACTGTTAGAGGTGATGGTCAGATATTTGCCATTCCAGTTTTTTGTTATGTTTTATTCTTAGTAATTCTTTACTATCATGAAAACTTTTCAGTTAATATTTTTGCATGTATTAACCTAATCAAATACTGTGTGAGTACTCTGAGTTGATCACAAATTTGTATGTATGATGTACTACATTCTGGCCTCAATTTTAATTTTTGAATATGATTTTAAAATTTTTAATTTAATTTTTAATGAATTTTAATTAATTGTCTGAATATTGTTGAATTTTAATTTTTTTTATGATTTGTACTGTTTTTTTGACTCATAATCTACTAATAAGACATGGTATGATATTTTCTTCTAGTATCAGAAACTTTAAAACCTGTATTTTCATTTTCCATTGATTTTATAATAGCTCTTCCTTGTCTTTTACTTACAATCACACACACACACAAACACACATATGCTTCTGCCAGCACACACACACACACACACACACACACATTGACACATTTATATGTGAAAAAATATGTATATAACCTGACATAAGATTGATAAAGTTTTGTGGAAATCTTCAGTGACCTTTTAAAAGGGTTCATCTAATGTAATTATGTTTTACATAGTCCTGTATAACTACTATTTTGATAGCTCTATATTGTTTATCCAGGACTATATAGCAACTTATCTTGCCTTCTGCATGATGCTCTTTGTTATTTTCTATGTGCTACATATAGAGGTATTAGAATATTTTGAGTTTGTATAACTGGAAAATATTTTACTTTTAGTTTTTAAGTATGTTTTCTAAGTATAAAATTCAATGAGGACAGATCTTTTTTTTAGCTCTTTGAATAAATGTCTGATTTCTTATCCACTTGCTCTTTTTTTCTTAATGTGAAATAATGTGCTATTTAATTTTGTTTTTTCATAGCTAGTATTTTTTCTATGTATATGCTTTGATGATTTTTTCTTTACAATTAGTTTTTGACAATTTGGTTTTTTGTGTGTATATCATTTACTCATAATTCTTGTGCAAAGGTTCATTTTTCTTGGAAATGTGATGCTATAATTTTAATTAAATTCAGAAATTTTAAACCTTTATATATTTATCATCTGCCCTCTTCTATTTTGAGAATTCTAATTAAATTATTATGTTTCTTTATTGTGGCACAGAGAGAACTATTATGTGACTGATCTGTATAATCTTCATTTTTTTAGATAATTTTTGTTATATTCACTGGTTTGTAAATAATTTTTACAATAGATGATCTATTATTAATCTCATTATGTATTCATGTCAGAAACATTTTTTCTAAAAATTCACTCTTCCTATATCTTATATCTTTCACATTTTAATATTTGTCTACAATTTTAATTTGCTGTATAATTATTGATTTTCAATAGAGTCAATAGTGAGTTATAAAAAGACAATTTACTTATAAAGTAATGTACTTTAAAATACATTTTTATTAACTTTTTAACTGAATATAGAAATATATTTAAAAAATCTTATTTTATGTACCATACAAGTATGGGTACACATTTATGAGCTACCACTTTCTTGCTAACACACAAACACCTTAGAAATGAAAGTATTTCTCACTGAAATGTGCTTATCTTTGTGCTTTTATAAACATTTACATGATGGAAATTGAGCAAGTACAGAATATATGAGGTGGTTTTGATGTGAACTGGATAGGAGTGTAGAAAATCAATAGTTCTATTTTGAGCATAATAAATTTAAAAGATTACTGAAATATCCATAGTTGGCTTGCAATGCAATCCTTGGGTACACCCTTCTGGGTTTCAAGGTAAAGATGTGGACAACTGATAGCAAAGTTTTGGCATCAGCATTCGGATGGCATTCAATGATTACACAGAGAAGTGCAGATGGGGATCAGAGGGGAGCAGGGCATGGCTGCAGAGCTCCAATTTTAACAGATCAGGCAGTGAGCTAAAACCTACCAAAAGAGACCATGAAGAACAGGCCTCTCAGAAAATAGGGCAACCTGAAAGACCAAGTGGACAAATTGCTACAGGAAGAAATTAGTCACTTGTTTTTGAAAGCATCTGAGAAGCTGAAAGCAGTACAGATTAAAAGAGACATTTGATTTGGCAATATAACTGTCCCTTAGGGTCTTGATCATGTTGTTTGTCCTCCTTTAATCTCATGATAGAATGGAAATGATAAAATTTTTGCTGTCAGTGAAATACGTTGCTCCCATCCTATGAAACTCCCCTTGGACTAATTGTTAGAAAGCAGGTAGAAGGTTGACCATGCAGCACTCACTAATCATGAAGAACCTACAAATGTAAAAACTCTGGAAATAAATATATTTACCTAAGATAGGAATCATGCATTAAAATAAATGAATACACATTCCGGAATACTCCCAGCTTTGTACTCTGTTGCTGCCTTGTGCATCACAATTATGTCTCAGGACAACAATAAGCATGACTCTTCCTGGAACACAAAAGACAGACAATGCAACACAAGAAGACTCTCAGCTTCACGAGGTGCTTCCCTAATATCAACAGCTCTGTATGGTTCACAATGATATGGGTAATGTAGATTGGGGTTCTTGAAGGTCTGAGCTGGATCATAATATGGTGTCAAAATAGCCAATACTGGAAATCCACTCAGTATGATATGCTCCATTATAATTGCATTCAGCCATGTTATCCAGTAAAGACTCTCAGAAAAACAAAAATTAAATTAAATTACAGCAGTGAGATACTCCAAAGGCACAAAGAATTTCCAGTAACAAAATGTTAACAATGTAGAATATACCAAATTGAAATACAATATCCTCAAACTAATTCTAGAATGAAAATAAAGCTCAAGAATTAAATCGCATTTTGAGTTAAAATCCAAAAATCACTAAAATGAATTTAAAGTAGCGTTTAATCAAGTGTTCTTGTCTTTTCAAGTTAAAGTTCAAAAAACTTAAAATCCAGATCTTAAAGCTTCTTTTTAGGCAAAATAATTTGGGATGGTAGATATACACTATCTTTGGCAGGATGTAGATGGTTTCTCTGGGCTTCTATAAATTGTGTTTGCTTAATAACAACCTACCATTAAATAAAGTGGAGCCCAAGTAACATTAAAAAAAGTAAGAATTATACTTTGATGTTATAAATTTTTAAAATTTCCAATATTAGGGGAAATTTTCTTCAAAAATAGATTTGAAAAAAAATCAAAGAAACCTATTTTAATTGCTGCTCTTAAATTTTTAGTGCAGCAATTGAAGGGTAAATAAGCAATTAATACAGAAGTCTCCCAGGTGAATAGTGGCTTGCATCCAAAATTATGTGTTGATGAATACGTGACATATATAGAAGAATTTAAAGAATGATTGTTCATTTCTAACAGTATAGAGAAATAATTTAGGAGGACTGTGAAGTATCAAACATCAAATCTATTTCAATGATATGTTTGCAAATAAAATAAGGGAAAATGTTTTCAGTGGTCACTTATATTGGGGGACTAAGAAAGCAGCATTTGAGGAAAAATGGCATTAGTTATAATGTATTTGAGGAAGACTGGTGATAATTCAACTGGACACACACCAAAGTGAACATATATCAAATTTGGCCAAGACAATCCAATTATTATTGTCCCAGAGTTATAGCATCATCATTATTTTTATTTTTATTTGATACAGAATCTTGTGATGCAGTTCACACTCATACTGATGCTCCTGTCTCAGCCTCCCTAGTTCGGGGGTTAGAGGTATACACCACCATGCCCAGTTTCAGGGCCTGCGGGGAATGAGGTACCTAGGATAGAACTCAGCACCTTGCAGTTGCCAGGCAGGAACTTATGATACCCAACAATCGCCCCAGCCCTGTATATATTTTTTGAGACTTGTGTAGGAATTTTAAAATTTATTTTATTGAAGTATGAAAAAATGATGTGGTATTTCATATTTTACATTTCTTACATTTTTTTATTTGTGAAGAGCACAAGCATTGAGGACTGATTGCATGTATTTTCTTCATTTGTTTTAAATTTGGGGGTAGAGGGGATTCAACCTGGATCATTCTCATAGCACAACACCCACCAAATTCTCCCCCTTAAAATTTATTCTTTATTTTGAGACAGGCTTTCTCTAGTTCACTAATTTAGCCAGGCTAGATTTGAATTTACAATGGTTCTGCCTCAACCTCTCAAATGTTGAGATTAGAAATGTAGGCCACGATTCTTGGCTCAGAGTGTGTACTTTAACAGATGATTAAATCTGAAAACAAACAACACGAACCAATCTTTCTTTCTGTAGTGCTCTCTAGTCCCAATTTGTCTAACTTGCCCTTTCAAGGACACCATTGTAATTTGTTTACTGATAAAACAAATTGCCTTTGAATACAAGTGGCCAAAGAGAGTCCACACAGATCACAGGTGATCTGTGGACATATACTGAACATTGCTATCCTTACCAGACACTTAACAACAGCCAATAGTGCTATTAGCTACGTCATGCCAAAAAGAAATAAGAATCATGAATCAAGATCGGTATGATGTCATTGATTCAGAGATGTGTGAAATG
Organism: Ctenomys sociabilis; assembly: GCA_004027165.1. Lineage (NCBI taxonomy): Eukaryota > Metazoa > Chordata > Mammalia > Rodentia > Ctenomyidae > Ctenomys > Ctenomys sociabilis. The sequence continues at coordinate 106,295 of PVKA01003193.1, forward strand.
TGTGCTGGGCACGCTTCCCTAGGAGCACACTGATGTCACTGAGTACATGAAATAGCATCTGATAAAGCTCAAACAACATTATTTTAAAAGCTAATAATTAATACCATGCCTCAAAATGACAATCAAATACATAAAGGTACAGAAATGTGAGACATTTCATGTGGTAAAACATGACTTTTCATTTACAGCAAATGATTCCTTCTAAACTAATGTTACCCATTTCCAAATCCCGTATTCTTAGGTGTGTCCAAGAGGTGAGCTGGTATCTATGAATATATTAACTATCTTAGCAGGAGTTCACAGATAATTATGCTATATATTCATTAAGGCATTAGATAATATAAACAGAACAGCAAGTTATATTAATCCTGATTAATAATTCACTTTTAAACACAACTTTCAGTATCATCACAATGTTTTAACTTTTATTGGTTAAAACTCTTATTGAACTATTTTTCCTAATATTCTATTCATGAAACTGAACTCTCAAACCATCTTATTACTGATTTTGTTTTTTTTGAAACAAAATCAAATCAATCATGAAAACTCTTTCCAAAGTATGACAAACAATACGGTAAGTGCTACTGTCATGTGTTGTTCAAGAGAAGAGTGAAGCTCTTCACTATGAGGAATAGGTCATGGGACTACAGTAGCAGAGTGTGAAGAGTTCTGACCCGTCCAGTGTAGTCAGACAATTATGAGCTATAGGGAAGAAATGATTTTGGTGGTTACTAAAACACTAACAGGAAACTCAGTTTCATTATGTGACTGTCACTTCAGCTTCCAGCTACTTAAGAAATGCCATTGTAGGAGATAAGATATAGTCTGTTGTTATGAGACCAAGGTTCAACATTTTTAGAAGAAATCACCCAGTTCTAGAGCCAGAATGTCTACCAGTCAAACTTCAGCATCAATATAATGTTGCTTGTGTTTTGTCTGTTTGTCTGTTTTTGCTTGTTTTACTGTGATAAAACCTGAGAGCTGAGTTTGTACTCAGGAACTCTGTAGTGAATCTTACATATGCCATGTGCTTATGAGAGCATTTACAAAATGATGTGTACAGAAAATGACATGAGAAATAGCCAAATCACCTCATCTTCCAGTATATCAATGCTCTTTGTCACAGAGGACTTCTATTGTAGCAATTCCAGTGAAATGAAAACATCTTCATCCACTTTATCATCCATCATAGCTGGCATTGTGTGATTCTGGTTCATCGTCAAAGTCAAATGACTCATGAAGGGTAAATGTTTTGAATCAGTTCAGGACATCCTGGCAGCTACAGCAGTTCTAATGAAGATACACAAGCACCTTCAAAAATAATTCAGAAAGTGGCAAAACTGATGAGATGAAATTTATTCAAAAATGAGGAGAAATTTGTTGAAAAGAATAACAATGTGACCTCTACTCTAATAAGGTTTTTGTAATTCATTTATTTATTTTTATTTCCAAAACCAGGGATCGGACTCAGGCCCTCGTGCTTGCCAGGGAAGCACTTATTCCACTGAGCCATCTCCCCAGCCCCTAGTTTTTGTAATTTCAACACACATTTTTTTCAGCACTGCTTATGTATGGACTCACAACTATAATGTAACAAAATCTATGGAGATACAGAGATAAAATCTGTAAATTTGTATTAGTCACCTTTGCCCTTTTTGGATGCAATCTGTCATTCACAACTAAGAGAGGAAAGATTGCATTTATCTCATGATTTGAGGGTCTTTTGTGCATAGTAAGGTGACTCCAAGACAGGAGCATCATTGCAGAAAAGAGGGAGAACAGAGCTGAGAAGTCCTTGCAGGGGGAAGCAGAGAGCAAGCAAAGTGGCACCAGAGGTGGACAAATGAGAGCTCATCCATGGAACCAAAGGATTGCCTCCAAGTCTTATTTGAATCAATCTAGCAGCACCTTTTACTAATCCATAGGTACTTGTTTATCTCATGAAGTTAATATTAGCATTAATAGTGAGAATACAGGGGGCTAGGGAGATGGCTCAGTGGAATAAGAGTTTTCCTGGTAGTGCAAGGGCCTGAGTTCAATCCCTGGTTCCACCAAAAAAAAAAATAATAATAATAATAATCCAGTCACTTCCAACTTCATATCCAAAACACATTACAGTTAAGTAAAGAAAATAGCAAGTTCTTATTTCTGCCTAACATAAAACAATTATCCTGAGTATGATATAAATGCAAATGAAGACACTGCTGTAAACAGAACACAAACCCTTTCCGTAAAGTATCAACACTTCCAGTTTCTTAAAGTCCAAATACAAGAGTCTTCTGAGACTTCAGGCAAAGTCTTAGCTGTGATCCTCTGTGAAATGAAAAATATGTTAGCCAAAACATTTCCAGTCCAAAGAAGGAAATAAGTGAGGGACAGTCTGATAGCTCAGTAGACTACAGTGCCTGCTTAGGCAGAACGCAGTGACCAGGGTTCAATCCCCAGCATGCTGTGCTGGACCTGCCCCATGGGTACACTGAGACGGTGATTGAACCTGGGAGTGGTAGCACGTGTCTTAATCCTAGAGCTTGGGAGGCTGAAAATAGGAGGGTCCAATCTGTATAATGAGACCCTGTACTGTAGACTCTGTCCCAAATATAAGAAAAAAAATGAAGGAAATAAATGGATTAAAATATTGTACAAAATCCAGACATAGTGTAGCACTCCTGTAATCCCAGGACTAGGGAGGCAGCAATCAGGAGGATCGCTACAAGTCTGAGCTGCATAGTGAGACTGCACACACACACACACACACACACACACACACACACACACACAAAGAAAAAAAACCTTAAAAAATATTGCACAAAGATTGACAACATTGAGACCTGTAGATCTATGTCTGGAGTCCAAGGCATACAGTAGGAAATGTAAGAACCAACAGGCTTAGGTGATCCCACAGCTATCACTTTACTGGTTATAGCCACAGCCTCTCTTTTGGGCTGGCTCCATTTATAGCTTGCAACTTTCCTCATTCTAGGGCCTGCCAAATAGATTGGTGTTTTAAAGCACCTTCCTAGGCAGATGAAGCAGTTGGGGTTCAATCCTGGGCCTGCTGTGCTGATCCTTCCCGCTAAGACTGTGACTGAGACTGGGCATGGTGGTATGTGCCAGAGGCTGAACATTGGTGGATCATTATGAATTCGTTGTACATAGTGAGTCCCTGCAGACCCTCTTGAACCTTACTAAAATAAAAACAAAACAAAACCAGCCATTCTATGTTCCTGGTACCTCTGATATTCTGAGGTATCTACTGAACTTGTGGCTTCATTCTGACAGCTTCTGGCACTACTCTACCAGGGACTCCTTACCTGTCCTCCCATGCATTCTTTGGTATCTGGGTGGACCTATTAACTCTTGCATTCTGCATGTCAGTAAAACCACATCATGTAGCCTTCATACCTGCTGTTCATAGAAACAGAACACTCACCCCACATCTGCAGTGGATTCTGGATACCTGAGTATCTGAAAAAAGTAAAATTTTGTGCCCATCTCTTCATGATGCTTTTCATGAACAGATGTTCCAAGGACTCTTCTCAGCTGAAAGAGTTTGGAACTTCTTTTACATCTTTTTATACTGTTAGAACTGTGGTGGGTGGGGTGTTGTGACCTCTTCCCCCCTCAAGACAATTTACTTCTTTTTTTGTGCTACCAGGGATAAAACTCAGGACCTTGTGCTTGGTAGACAAGCACTTATTCCACTGAGATATCTCCCCAGCCTCAACAATTTACTTCTCATTCCAACTACAAAGTAATTTTTTTAATGCTAATCTCTTTAGCTTCCATACTTCCTTTAGGTTTAGTTTAATATATGTCTCCTTCTGGGCAAAATTTACATCTTTCAACTTTTTCTGCTGTGAGTTTTGACTAATTCTTAATATAGACCTGTTTAAGTGGAGCTCATGTCATTGAATGTCAGGGACATCTTGAAATTAATTAATCTACCATGCTTAAACTTAGTTTCATTCGAATTCTAGGACATGAGAAAAATATAGACAACTTTTTTGGCAGATTGAAACGTGTATTTCTTATAGTATAAATTCGAACTGTTTCATCAGGCAGTTTACTCATCTTGTCCTTTACGATCCAAATTCTTATAGCATGCTTAATTTCTGGGGTTTCTGCCAGAATCAACCATGCTGTGCTTACAGCACTCTAGGTCCTTCATAGCTCAGATCTCCAAATTCGTCCAATAAGTTGTTGCAAATTCTTCTAAACCACACGATCGTATGGTCATAGCATTAACTCAATGTTTCAAGAACCAACATTGTGTATCAAATTTCTTATTGTCAAACACAATATTTAACCTCTACAACTTAATAGAAAAGGCTTTAATTTACCTACATCATGTGCAATTTGTAGGGATTTGCTTGATAATGAATGGGCCCCAAAGTAAGTATATTATTTATAAGGAATATAGCAGAACAAAATAGGTTAGTTATGCCTCCAGGGAGCAGAATAGGGGAGTAGTTCTATGGAGGAGCACACAAACTATCATATATTTTATGAGTCCAGAAGGCCTTGCCTCTGTGTCCCATTCAGACACATCCAGGAGCGTGTTTGTCTGCTGGGCATTTCTTTATGAGGATCAGCAGCCACACATTAAAAGCTACAAATGATCTTTCATAAACCTCACAGATATGTAGGCTGATGGCTTGAATAGTGGGTCAGAATTCGAATAGAAATGATCAACCATCAAATATTTCTACTCTCAAGAATTCCCTTTTACTTTTCTCCCATGAGAATTTTTTTTTTTTTTTATTTTGAGGGTGAGGTACTGTGAAACAAAATTGATTGTGTACACACTGGACAAAGAGGGTACAAAATTTTCTGGACAGGAAAGTGTGAAAATATCTTCCAGTGTATATTATTGAGAGGTCTTATTTTTGACTTTATTATAAAAATATTTTGTCACTTTTAAAATAAAATATTCCTTAAAACAAAAGAAAGTCATACTTTTTTTTCAGTATTTTAGGTAGTTTTGTGTGGTAATAGATGTGATTTTCATGAATAATTCAGGATGACATCTTATAGTTTTAAAATTTAAAATTATAAGGTCTCAGTCTCTTCTTATACATGAGTAATATAGGTAAGTTAGTCCAAAAGAGTAGATCTATCAGTTTGCTTCAGAGAAATTTGTGGCATTGTCAGAGTCACACTACTGCGATGGTTAATTCACTGTATCAACCTGAGACGTTTAGAAGCTTAACTAAGTAGCTCAGCATTTCTTCATCACTGAATGTAAAAAACATGCCCTATAGAGCCTTTTTAGCCTCTAAGATGTTGTAATGATTGATTCCCTGTGTCAAGTTGAAAATTTAAAATTTTAACTAAGTTACTCAGCAGGGAGCCAGGGTCTTCACTTTGTAAACATCCTGAGCCTTTGCAAGAAGAGGACAGTAAGATGATATGAGTGTCTTGTTAGGTTTATATATAAATGCCCCCCAAAGCCTCATGCAGTCATAGGGCGGCTTGTGGAGTTTGTGATTGATTATCATGGGTCTGGATGCTGCCCCTGTCCTGGGCCAAGTAATCTGCACTATAGTGTAAGGAAGGGAGAGAGGCTAGCTAGCTGCCTGAGTGGCTGCCACTTCCTTTGCTCTCTGCTCTTTGCCATTGCCATGAAAGTTTGTTCTGTACCGTGAGCCACTCTACCTTGGAGCCAGCTGAGTATGGACTGAAATGTCCAATAACTGTGAGCTAAATAAACCTATCTTTCCTTAAGTTTGAGTGTCTGGTACTTGTCCCAGCAATGTGAGAAGAGTAACTGAGAGAGAGTCACATTGGCCTTGGGTAGGAAACCTGCATACGATAGGAAGGTGGAAAAGAGATTTACCCTCAGCCTTTCTGTTCTTGTTGCCTTGCTGTCATCTGCTACTTTGAAGGTTGCCCCTCTGCTATACCTATCACCCTGCCGTGGAACCTGCTGGCTGTGGACCGAAACCACCCCAATCTGTAAGCTAAACAACACTTTCCCTCTTTAACTTTGAGCACTGAATATTTTGTACCAGCAATGAGCAAACAGTAACTAAGACAATGAATACAGCATGAAGCAAACTTTGCTCATATGGCATGTATTGTTTAAGTACCGACATTCTTCCCCTACTTTAAGACTGTTTTTCAAAATTTAGCTCTCAAGACAGTTCTGTCTCACTTCTAACTTTTAAGAGCCCTAAACAACATTAGTAGAATGCATTTATATTATTGTCAATGAGAACAAATGCATAAGCTGTAGGATATAGCGAATGTGCCTCAGCACCAAGCTGGGCTCTGATGTCATCCAGAGGAAGCCTTGCTCAGTGCTCCTAGTCTGAAGGGCACATTGAATATCTTGTATAAGAAAATCGATGTATTCATTATTTTCATGCTCAGGTATTTAGAGTTCAGGGAACTATTCCAGAACAAAGTATAGCAGTAGATTTCAAATAATTAGGTTACACTTGTTGAGCAATCAACCAGCATGACAAATAAAAGACAATAACCAAATTAGATACAGCCTGGAAAACACAAGGTAATATACTGGGGGAAGAGTAGTCTAGAAGCAACAGATGAGCTGCAGGCTGAGCCTGGGAGACAGAGAATGAAGGAAGTGATGCAGCCAGAACTGTAGTTGAGAAATGTGGTGCAAACAATGCACGGTTAGCATAAGGGCAATTTTGAGCTACCAAGTGCAGACAAGGCCTACGATAGTGAGAGCTAACAGCTTTATTTGAAAACACCTGAGGTGTTGAACTGAGTCATCTCAGTACACACTTGAGGACACATACGTAGCGCAGGGAATCCCTCAGAGGTAGAATTAAACATGTTTATACTTCAGCAACAATGAAGTGGCTCAGTTGATAAACTTTAATCAGATGATACCTATTAACATTTCTTTTAAAAATGTTCATTTAAAAAATTGGCTTCAAGGCTGTATTAAATTCAGTTTGTTCAGAATTGCTGAATTCTTCAATAGAGTAAAACTAACTTTAACAACAAATGATAGTTTTGAGAAGTTCAATAAATCGGCACATAGCTATATAATCCTAAATTGAAAGACTAAAGTCATACTGTTTTTAAAGGTAAATGCTTAAAGGAAATAATGCTAAACATAATGTTTTTTCATTCGACTGTTAACTTTAAGTTTTTTATTAATGGAATGTTTCTTTTGAACTATATTTGATATA